>JACEGR010002667.1:0-122588 GCA_014170235.1 Listronotus bonariensis | reverse complement strand
GACTAGATTTGGCAAACCAGCGACCCTCGAATTGCAGACCACAATCCGTGGTTTGCAAGATGCCAGATTAGATTTGGCAATCCAGTGACCGCCGAATTACAGACCACGATTCGTGGTTTGCAGGATGCCAGACCAGATTTGGCAAACCACAAATCAGCCTACAGTAGATCATTGGTGATGTATATTTTAGATGATCCGTGATTTGCAAGATGCCAGATTAGATTTGGCAAATCAGTGACCACCGAATTACAGACTACAATCCGTGGTTTGCAGGATGCCAGACCAAATTTGGCAAACCACACTTGAGAGAATTGGTGACGGCTATTTTAGACAATCCGTGATGTGCAAGATAGCAGATTAGATTTGAAAAACCAGCGACCGTCGAATTGCAGACCACGACTGGAAAAAAAATAGATCTTTTAAAGTTTTAAAGGTGACCAAGTATTAAACTATTTTCCAATTAAACTCATTTACCACCGTTTCTAACAATAGCAGCAAAAATTCAGCGACTGAGTTTATACGGTCATTTAAAACTGTAAAATTTAATTAAGTTTGTGCTTTGGTTAATACTGCGTTTTTAAACGGAAAAGAAATTTTGAACATAAAGCATAATTTATTCAAAAATAATCTTCTCCAAAATCATAAATTTGGAATTAACTCTTGGCTTTATTTAAAATATTTTATTAAAGTTTTCGGAGTTTTTGTCATAGGACAGCAGATAATTAAATACATTTTTATTTAGATTTGGACAAAGAAACCCTACAAAACTACCAACTACAAGGTCTTTAAAAGGAGTAAAAAAATGCTAACACAAGTTACTAAGGCTAATATACAGGGTGTTCAATTTGAAAACTTTCCACTCAAGTTATCTTCGAAACGAGACAGATTTGAGAAAATCGCCGAAACACGTCAAGATATTTATTGAGGGGAACGTTTTTACAAAAATTGGACGGCGCCCCTTTAACCCCTTAACCACCAGGGCCACCACCCCAAAATTCTTAAATGAGAAGGCGGGTCGAGTGATACATCAATTTAAAGCTCCTGACGAGTACTTTATAACCCTAGAATATGAAGTCAATATCTTCACCTATTACAAAATGGCGGTACTTTAAAAATTACCTAAATACCTGATTTGGATGGTCATATTTCCGAAACTAATAAAGTTAGATGTACTTAATGTGGTATTTTCTTAAAGCTCATTTAAAGATCTTTTTAATGGTAAAATAATATACAGGGTTCTTAAATAAAAAAATATGTACTTTTTCTTCTACTCTGTATATTACTACCAGTATCACCATTAAATAGACCTTTAAAAGAGCTTTATGAAAACACCACATTAGGTACATCTAACTTTATTAGTTTCGGAAATATGGCCATCCAAATCAGGTATTTAGGTAATTTTAAAGTGCCGCCATTTTGTAATAGGTGAAGATATTGACTTCATATCTAGGGTTATAAAGTACTGTCAGGACTTTAGTTTAATGTATCACTAGACCCGCCTTCTCATTTAAGAATTTTGGGGTGTAACCCTGGTGGTTAAGGGGTTAAAGGCGCTGTCCAGCCTTAGAAAACCTTCCCCTCAATAAATATCTTGACGTGTTTCGGCGATTTTCCAAATCTGTCTCGTTTCGAAGATAACTTGAGTGGAAAGTTTCAAATTGACACCCTATATGACGATTTAACCCAACCTATCTTGATCCAAAAGTGGCTAATCTAAGAGATACAGGGTCCAACCAATATCAGTCATAAATGGCAAAATATGCAATATCTCAGAAACGGCTTAGAGGAAATATAAAGTGTAACACATTTTTGAAACGGTAATTTTTTAACCATTTTAATAGTGAAAAAATATGCAGGGTTCCATTTAAAATTTCCAAAAATAAATAAATAAGTCAAAAATGTGCCATCCCAGAAAAAAACTAAAAACATATCTGCAATCTGCATAAAAGTGGCTAAAGAAGTTTTTTTACAGAATTAAAAAATATATGAAAATAAAAAAGGTATAAGGGATAAAAAAAACGCAAGAAATTAGGAAACATGCTGTTGCGAGTAAAAGACGTAAAATAGCGAATTGTCGTTTTTTCTAGTAAATTTGGCTGAAAATTGGAGCCTCGCAAATGAGGGTTAATTTTTTTGTAAAACATACAGAAACATGAGTTTCCTATTAAAAGCATCGAATTTGGCCCACCCTGTACATAAGTTTATTTAAACTTCTAGAAAATCCATTATAAAAAAATGTATCCAAAGGTCAATATATTTTTTTAAATTAAAACATATGTGAGTTGTCTACAAAAACTGCAAAATATTTAATAAGAAAGAACATTTAAATACTGTTATTTTTCTAATTAAATTTAACACATTACCACTGTTAATTAAGTAAAAAAAAAACTTCTTAAGAGCCTTAACGACCGGATTTTTAATTTTGGGTGGAAAACATTACCGAAAGAAATAAAGTGGCAAAAGGGCATAAATAAAACACCCTTAGGGCTTAAACTAAAAGGCCCCTTGTCCCTGTAATAATCCTTTAAAAAATGAGGCGAAACAAGCCTTATTATTTTTAATTAGGCAAGCCAAAAATTTTATAATAGTCCAAGACAGTGGCGTAGGTATTTAAAGGCCCTGGGGCAAAAAATATACTTGGACCTTAACTAAACTATTTAAGAGAGACACCATAAATATGCACACGAGAGATAATAAGTCGCCAATTCAGAAAAAAGGTTAAAAACACGGCTTAAAAGCATACTTACATAACGTATTTTAAAATTATTTATGCAACCACCTAAATAAATTTTGTTCATGGTTTGTATTCTAACCTAACAAGTGTCAAATAGTCGACTAACAGTTTTTACAACGGTTTTTTTCGTGATTTTACTGTGGTTCAACTGCTCTTTATTAGGTGTTTAATTTAACGATGGATGTAATTTGGGATCCAATGTTCCTAACTTTTAGCTTTTAACTTACTTGCCAATCAATAAATTAATTTTTCTACTACTTTATAAATAAGAAAACTTTGTGGTCCTAGCAATGCGAATGATAACGAAAGAGAACCTTCGTGTTACCTGGTTGCTAAGCGTTGCTAGCTACGAAAGTAATATTTTCAGCGCCTGGACAAAAAGTAAGAGTAAAAAAAAAGAAAATATGCTTGTGGGAAATATTAGGATTTATTTATAAAAAGTAACTAATTTATGACAAAATATTTTAAAAAACTAGGTTAGGTATTGAAATTGTGCAATTTGAGCAATTAGCAAAAGAAATTTGAGGAATAATACTTGAATTAACAGTTTTTAAATTTGTTGTTGGGGTATCGTTATCACCTTTAACTACGTTAATATTCATATATTTCACTGTTACTTCATTAGAGGAAATATTGGTAGGAATTTCGTGTAAAATCTTTTTGAAATTTCCACCTTATTACTATAGGATTCAGCAATATATCCCTCCGCAACAGAAGAAGACTTCTAACCTCCATGCCTTTTTAAGTCCAAAATATCGACATCCGAAGCATTGGCAAGGAACGTAGTTGACGTTCTTCTAAAAGAATGGCCAGTGTATCTACTGATGTCTTCAAGCTTCAAAAACTTTGCAATTTCTTTAGGTACATTTGAAATAGTGTGCTTTCCAATTACTTGATTAACACATTTACCTCTTTCATAACGATACAATAAGCGCTCATCTAGAGCATTCCTTGGTCTCAGCTTAATATATTCCTGTAGAAATCTGACATAAGGAACTGAGCCTTCATCGTTGGTTACTACAAAGTTTCTTTTAACTTTATTTTTAGACTCCACTATTTTTACTATAGCCACGTCATTTCTTATTTCTACATCACTTAGCTTCATTCTGTATATTTCGTCTGTCCGGCATGCCCCCGCCACTCCCATAATGGCTATTACTTTCATTGCTAAGTAACTTTGATCAGGAGCGTTAAGTAAAAACTTTATAATTTCTTCTTTTTAAAATTTTTTGACTTTTTTGCCTCATAACCATCATTTTTCCTTTTAATAAAAGCAACTAGTTTCTTGAACTCCGAAATATCTTGATTTTTGATTACGGAAATTGTTAACTTGAGAATGGAATATACAGACCAGAGGGTTGGTGGTGATAGACTCGGATTTTTCTTGAAAATACGCCAACATCACATTCTCGTCAATCCGCCCCACATTTTTTGTAGCAAGCCATTCAGAAAACGATTTATATGTTTGATGGTACCTCTCTTTAGATTTGTCTGGCAGAAGTGAGGCACACGCAAGGTCAGCTGCCTTTTGGATGCCATTTTCATATTTATTTAACATTTTAAAATGGGAATGGATTTTTACTAAATTAAAAATAATTCAATATCTGACAAGTGCTGATGACAGACAATGTCAACAATAAATGTGTTGCTATGGATTAATTTTTAACAGGTAAAATTTCAAAATCTCTGATATTTCTATTAAAACATGATGTTAATGATTATTAAATTATACGATACATAGAACAGTAGCAGAAAAAATATAATACATTACACGATGCGAAAGGCCTTTCAAGTGACGGATACTGTTTTTAAATTATTGCATTGTCATCGGTCCTTGATGCGTGTGCTAAGTTTCAAAGAAATTGAAAACTAACCAGAACTAACCACCTCACACCAAAAGTAAACTTTCGCATCTTGTAATGTAAATAACTATTATTTTGACATTAAAAATACGCCATTAAAATATTTGTAGTAAGTTTTAAAACACCCTGTATAAAGTGATACATTTTACAGTTAAATTACCTTATAAATCTGCGTATGAGTAATTTTTAATAATTTTATTAAATCCTTACCTGATATTTCATTTTCTTCGCCACTTAATTCAGTTAATCGCAAAGCACTTAATCTCCAGATTAACCGAATTTCTAAACTCCTAATTTAATAAAAGCGGATTAGCATTTTAACCGAACTCCATTCTTTGTACCATATTTTAATTGTTGGGTTTATACTCTCGAAAACGGTTCTTAAAGAGTAATTATATGGTAACGACTTTGCAAATGGCCGCGCTTTTTCCACTAAAAAGTTTATTAGTTTTTAAAGTGTATTAACTAAGGCTTGAGCTGAGCGAACTTCTTCTTTTGCTTAATCCCAAATGGCTTTATAAAAACTGCAACGGCGCGGCGCGGCGGTGTAAAACAGATGATTGTGAAAAGGGTTTAAGCAAGAATATAATAGGTTTTTGGAAATTAATATTAATTTTTAAATGTTATAAAAACAAGCTTTTATTAAAATGAACTATAAACAAAAACATGATAGTTAGGAGGTGCAAACAATGTTTTTGTACGACTAAAATTAATATACAAGCATTCTCTGTAGTTAGAAGAAAATTTCCCAGCTTTAATAGCTATTTATGTATCAAGGGTGTTACTAGGACTATAATGCCCTGAAGATCGAAATAGCCCGGGGGCTCGGGCCCGAGGGCTAGATTTCGACCTGATGGGCATTATAGTCCAGTAAAGCCCATGGTGCATACAATGCTTTATGTTTTACCCAAAAAGAGTTTTTCAATGACTAATTACATTATTTATTCGCAATATAAAAAATAAGTTGCACCTGTACCTGTATACGTAAGTAGATAATGACTGGTGTTAAGTTTGACTTTGATGTTTCTATCAGTTAGTCAGTTGGCATTTTTTATTTATCAATTTGCTCAAAATTGAAGAAATTTCACAAAATATAAGAGAAAAGGCCATAAAAGCGACCGAAAATCTTTTGCCAGTTAAATCAAGGCAACAGTATGATCGGGAGTATGGCATATTTGGTATTTGGAAAGATGCGAACGCAATTCTTCAAATAACCGAAACTGTTTTAATGGCATATTTTCAGGAACTGGTAAGTTATTGATTTTATTTTAATACATATTATGTTTACCAAACTTTATTATTTTTAGTCGGAAAAATACAGTCCGAAGTCTCCCTGGACCAAGTATTTCACCCTAAGATCTACGTTGATGGTCTATGAAAATATAGACATTTCGCAATACCATCGTCTCATATCTTTTTTAAAAGTTAAGTCGAAAGGATACGTTCGGAAGAAGTCTAAAGTTTTGGAAGGAAAACAAATATTAAAATTTATTAAGAAGGCTCCTGATGATATCTACTTGGTACACAAAGTCATATTGGTAATGGGTGTTTTTGGAGATTTAAGACGAGATGAGTTGGTCAAAATGACTATTGATGACATTGAAGATAGAGAAACAGTCTTGGTTATAAAGGTACCAGAAACTAAAACTTTAACAAAAAGTTTTACTATCATTTAAGAAGATTTAGGCGCTTTAAATTTAATAAAAAAGTACACAACATTAAGACCAGCTGGAATAAAGGAGCGAAGATTTTTCTTACCTATAGAAAGGGTCGATGTACAGTACAACCCATTGGAAAAAATAACATAGAAAGCGTCCCAACATTGATCGAAAAATTTTTAAAATTGGATAATGCAGGAGCTTACACCGGCCACTGTTTGCGTCGCACATCGTCAACTTTACTTGTTGAGGCAGGTGCTTCGTTGGAAACTCTAAAACAACATGGGAAATGGAAAAGCTCTTCAGTAGCTGAAGGATATATAGAAGAAAGTATTTCATCCAAAAACAAAGTAGCCAAAATGATTTCCAATTCAGTTAATTCCGAGGTTAATTCCGTATCGACTATTGAAAATTCTTTAATGGACTGTTCTTCTATACAAAAAAGCGTTAGTGCTACCACCGCTGCTACCATCACAAAAAACAGCGACCATTCTATAGTGGGATCAGCTACATTTTCCGGGACATTTCAAAATTGTAATTTTTATTTTGGAAATAAAGTTTTTAGTATTGTTTAAAGAAAATTTTTTAGTATTGTTTAAAGAAAAAATATTTTTGTATAAACTTGATCTTTATTGTGAGAAAAATAAAATTGGATAAGCAATAAAATTTCCATATTAGCGCATTAGGGCATTATAAGCGAGCATTATCATAATGCCCGCTTATAATGCCCAAGGTGTGATAGCAGGTATTATTGCTACCATAACATATTCCGTTTCTAAGGTATTACAGATCAATAATAGATGGGTAAAACATAAAAAAACTTATTCATCAGCGATTCCCTAATAAACAAAAACCCAACCATGATTTGATTACAGACCCTGGATTTTTTTCATTTCAAATGAAATCACTTCCTTTAAAGAATTTTTTTCAGAATTATTTTTCATCCGTATTTATATCCCTGTAGAATTAGAATTAGAATAAAAACACAAAAAAAATGCTAATGGAGAAAAGTTCAAATTTATTCCACATAAAGCCAAAGAGAATATATTCGGTTTTCCTGTAGCAATTTTTAACGCTCCAGTTAACAGCAAGATAAGTCGGAAAAATTGCGGAAAATTTGCGTAATCTAGGATGCGGGCAAGGCCGATATGGATTTGCAAATAAAATGCTTTTTTGGTTAGTTTTCTGCCAGATAATGTAGGATAAAAATTAAAAAATACTTACTTATTATACAAGGGAAAAAAATTCTGGATTCTAGCTCAAAGATGTGTTGCCTTCCGATGCGAAGCAAAGCGAGATAATAAACCGAGAGCTAAAAGTAGAATTTTTTTCTTGTGAATAATACACTGTATTTTTATATTACGGGAAAAAGAACGACCTAATGTTAAAAAAAAACATACTACAATATATTAAAGTCAGAAAATTTTTCATGTAGAATTTAAAGTTTTAAAATGATCGGCTATTGTATTTGAAAAGACAATAATAAGACTTTGCATAACTATGAAAACCTTTAGAAAAATTAGTTCATTTGTCAATGTAATTTTGTATTTTGACGGATTTAAATTAAACATTTGGAACTAAAAGTAGTGGTTTAGTAGTTATTTTAAATATTATGAAGTTAGAAAATGTCTGATTGGACTTTTGATATAAAGGAAATGAGGATTCTGTAAAATAAAATATTTAAAAATGTAATCTCTTTTTCTTAATTACGTGTATGTATGTATGTACGCAAAAAAGTAATTACTTTTTTCTACCACAGAAAAAAGGTAATTTTATGAAAAGTCAACAGTACCAAGTACCAGAAAAACACAAAATTTTGCATGACAGGCAGTATGGATTTTGCAACAAAAGATCTACAGCAGATCTTCTTTTCTCTGTATCACACTGCTGGAATAAGTCTCTTGAGTTTCAAGGTGAGTCCCAGATCGTTGCTCTTGATATATCTAAACCTTTTGACCAGGTCTGGCATGCCGAACTTCTTAATAAACTTCCCTCCTATGGTCTTTTAACTGTACTTGGCTATCAAGTTATCTATCTGATCGACGTATATCAGTTATTGTGGACGGCCATTCTTTAAGCTTTCACCAAGTAAATGCTGGAGTGCCTCAGGGCGCAGTTCTGGCATCAACATTGTTTTTTCTTCACATCAACGACTTTTTCTCGTCCACAACTAATTCCATTCATAGTTTCGCCGACTATAGTACCCTTCACTCTAGTTTTCAGGTTCATAAACCCATCACTAAACCTGATTTGGAAAACAAACGCAGAGCGATGCAGATATCTCTCTCGAAGGATCTTAATTTAATATTGGATTGGGGCACCAAAAATATTGTCCACTTTAATGCATCCAAAACACAATGTTCATTGTCGCGAAAAGAGTCATCAAATACTCATCCTCTACTTACCTATAGCCACGGTAGCTTCAAAAAACTTGGATTTCTCTTTCGAGTCGAAAAGTATTTTTCCCCATTTAATTTATACACTTTATATGTGTCCCAAATCCGACCTCTCTTGGAATATTGTTCTCATACCTGGGGCATGGCGTCCCCCACAACCCCAAGCATTCTTGTTTTCATTCAAAGAAGAGCTGTTCGTCCCATTAGTGATCCTTTACTTACAGAAAGGCTTTCCTCTCTTACCCATCGTCGAGCTGTGGGGGATTTATCGCTTTTACATAGGTACTTCCATGTCTTCTGCTCTGAAGAATTGTCCAGAAAGTATAATTCCTCTACTCACGGTTCTCAACAGAGAAACTCGTGGTGTTGCGCGTATGCATCACTATACGGTCCAACTGGACAGGCCCCGAACTTCTCACTTTGTTCGTTCTTTTATCCCTAGAGTTTCCAGAATGTGGAACCTGCTACTCGCGGAGGTCTTTCCTTCCCCTCCAAAGCTTCAAGTATTTAAGTTCCGTGTCAACAAACTCCCTCTTACCTCGCTTAAGACACCCACGGTACGTTAGTATTTAGGCTTTTGGCCTTCCTGTTTTGTCCAAAAATAAAAAATGTGACTTTTTAAAATTAAATAATAATAATAATAAATCAAATAAATTTTGGGGAAAAAAAGTGAATACTTTTTCCCTAACATAAATACACGTAGACAAAGGTAGAATGGTTTCAAAAATATTGCATTAAAAGCTTTATAAAATATTTTTTAAAGGTGGTATAATATACAGGGTACTCCATACCTTTAAAGGTAATAAAAATCTGATTACTGATTTTTTAACTGCAAAATGTACTTAACAAACTTGAATTCCTATTTATTTTGTACAATAAAAATAAAAAAGTTTGACGCACATAAAAGAAATGAGAAATAAAAATATTAATGCTTTACACGAAACGACCTCCAGAACAAAACCATTATTAAACACAAAAGCTCTACAACACATTTTCTTAACTCGTTCTACAATGAACCGCTCTAATCTGCCTCCCTAGTTTCGATAAGAGTGTTTTCGACTTATCTGAAAGTTTGCTAAGTCTCGTGCCCCAAGTTAATGCACTTTTAAAATTATTAAACTTTAGGAACAAAAAGGGTTCCCTCTCATTTATTAAGTCATTTTCATATAATTACGCTCTAAGCGGAATTTGGAGTGAATTAAGTCGACTTCTAAAATATTTGCTGAAGAAAATCGGTTTAAATTAAGTTATTTAATATTTATTAAGTAAAATTTCTTGTTTTAAATATTGATAGGACGAATCTACATAATAAAAAAGTGGTCTGTGCTAGGTATCCGACAAAGACTTTTTTACGTATTTTTTCCAGCTAAACACGTTTCACACAACTGGAACAAGTCTCTTGAGTTTCTAGGTGAGTCCCAGATCGTTGCTCTTGATATATCTAAAGCTTTTGACCAGGTCTGGCATGACGCACTTCTTAATAAACTTCCCTCCTATTGGTCTTCCAACTAAACTCTGCTCTTGGCTCTCCAGTTATCTTTCTAATCGACGTATATCAGTCATTGTTGATGGCCACTCTTCAAGCTTTCACGAAATTAATGCTGGAATGCCTCAGCACCAACTTTGTTTCTTCTTCACATCAACAACCTTCTTTCTTCCACAACCAATCCCATTCATAGTTATGCTGACGATAGTACCCTTCACTCCACTTTTCAGGTTCCCAAACCAATCTCTCAACCCGACTTGGAAGGTAAACGCAGGGCGATGCAGATATCTCTTTCACAGGATTTCAATTTGATATTGACTTGGGGCGCTAAAAATCTCGTTCAATTTAATGCATTCAAAACACAATCATGTTCCTTGTCGCGAAAAAATCATCAAACAGTCACCCTTTGCTTATGAGTATCCAGGTTTTGCAGAGCCGGGGACACATTTAACCTTGTGGGGGTCACATTTGAAAATAACCTTAACTGGCATAAACACATTGTTTCTATAGCCACCGCGGCGTCAAAAAGCTTGGATTTCTTTTCCGAGCCAAAAGTATTTTTCCCCTTCCAACTTATACACTTTGTATGTGTCCCAAATTCGACCCTTTCTGAAATATTGTTCTCATGTCTGGGGAATGGCATCCCCTACAACCCTCAGCATTCTTGATGCCATTCAAAGAAGGGCTGTTCGTCTTATTAATGATCCATTACTTACTCAAAGACTTCCTTCTCTTGCCCATCGTCGAGCTGTGGGAGATCTATCGCTCTTCTATAGATACTTTTACGGCTTCTGCTTCGACGAATTATCCAGTATAGTCCCTCCTCTTGCAGCTCGCTACAGAGAAACTCGTGGTGCCGCACGTATGCATCCCTATACGGTCTAATTGGACAGGCCCCGAACTTCCCATTTCGTTCGTTCTTTTATCCCTATAGTTTCTAGGATGTGGAACCTGCTGCCCGCGGAGGTCTTTCCTTCCCTCCCCCAAATCTTCAAGTATTTAAGTCCCTCTTACCTCTGCTTAAGACACCCACGGTACGTTAGTATTTAGGCTTTCAGCCTTCGTGGATTGTCCAAAGATAAAAAAAGAACACGAATCTTAAGTTAAAACTAGGGATAAACAGCAAAAAAGGAATTGCCGGTACCAAGAAGCACGAATTTTTTTTAATGGAAAGTATTTCCAGACTTGCAGGCCAATACCATTAAAACCTCACTGTATAGTATTGAAGCCAAATTTTAAATGCTTTTAAGTCTGAAACGGCTGAGCCGATTTTAAAAACAAAGTAGCGTTGTGAAGAAAATCAGAAGGCCTTTAAAATAATGTGCTACATAACCCCCTCCTATGTCGGGTGTTGGCCTAGCGTGTTAAAGCGCCGGGTCGTTGAGCGCACAATCCTACCGACGACCAGGGTCAGAAATTTATTGGTTAGCTTAACAAGATGGACATAGTGCAAAATGTATCGACGCTAATAGCCAGCAAGGACTAAGGCGCCGGAACATACTTTGCCGTGTCCTGCGCAACCGTAGACATGCGGATCCCCACCCAGTTGGTAGGTTCGTTAGTCCACCTGGATGGAAACAGGGTCTTAAGTTTTCGCGCATAGGACCGTGGTTCGAAACCCACGTTAAGCCGTAGGTCCGGTCTGGCTGACATTACCCCGACTTAAAAGACAGGGCGCACAATAAGCCGAGCGGCTTCAGTGCATGGATTATTTCGGCCCTATTCTAAAGCTCCTAAGGTCTAAGGTCTTACCCTCCTATTTAAAAAAAAAAATTAGTGCTCCCTTGGCACCAGCAAAATTTGACGCCTACTTTTAACTTTTACATTTACCTAGCAAAGACCACTTTTTTAACACGCTTTTATTAGCTTGGGTTGTAACTATCTATCTATGTAACGGAATCTTTGAGCCTAATTTTTACCAACTTTCAGCGATTCAATTTCTTTGAAACTTTGCACACGTATCAAGGACCGATGACAATGCAATAATTTAAAAACAATATCCCGTTATCCTGATTAGGACCGCCAGGATAAATAAATTCCTTTACAGATCCTCTGTGTCTCTTGACAAAATGGCGAAGGAATTTTTTAGTGATTAAACTGGAGCATTTATTTTTAAAAAACTAATTGATATATCGAACTAAAAAATGAAAAATAAATAATAGTTTAAAAAACTAAAAAAACACGCTTTTATATGCAACCGAACTAAAAATAAGAAAATAATTTTTCATTACAAAGAGTTTGTCACTTCAGAATAAAAGCGTGGGGTGCTTAATATATTAAATGTTATAATTATTCTATTTGCAAATATCTATGAGGGAAAGTTATGAAAAAATAGTAAAATCCACCCCACGCTTTTTACTCTGAAGTGACAAACTCTTTGTAATGAAAAATTATTTTCTTATTTTTAGTTCGATTGCATATAAAAGCGTGTTTTTTAGTTTTTTAAACTATTATTTATATTTTCTGGACCAGTGTATTTTATAGTGTTATCGCAAGGCATGGTGCGCATCACATACTATCTCTCTACGGTTTTCCAACTAAACTTTCTTCCTGGCCCCCTGGCCTGGGGAGATTTTCTTTTAAATCGATGTATATTACTTGGAACTCTTTGTTTGACCTCCGGACAGTGCGGACGTGCATAGAGGACTACAAAGTTCTTCCCGGAGTGGCGGTTAGAGGTGCCGTACGGACGTTTTTACGGGGATCAAGGACAGATTTACGCTAAATTGACGGCATCTTTCTTCTGGATCTAAGCGCTGTGAGCGAAGATTCCTATAAGCTGATGGTATCCTGTTTGGTTGTGAACACGAGGTATTTCTCAAATGGCGGGAAATAGATGGGCGTGCCATGGGAACTGTCAGTAGTGAAAGTAAAGGTTATACGTAACACCAGTAGCAGATCTTGGTTTGACAGCCGACAATTTATGCATTGCATCGATTGTTGAATTATTTGTTTTCTTTTTGGAATTTCTGGGAGCTACGATCTTGATTATCCAGATTTTCCGCCGACGAAGCCCTGAAAAGCATAGTCCGGAAGGGGGAGAGTGGTGGATTGGACCTGAAGGGACCAAAACCAAGAAAAAAATAGAGAGAGAGAGAAAGAGGGAGAGAGAGATGTATATTACTTATTGTAGATGGCCCCTCTATGATTTTATCTAGAGTAATTTTAAATACAGGATGGAGGTAACGTAATGGGCCAAAATTGTAAAGTTAAAATATTGCGATTTAACTAAAAGAACGAACAAAGTGAGAAGTTCGGGGCCTGTCCAGTTGGACCGTATAGGGATGCATACGCGCGGAACCACGAGTTTCTCTGTTGGGAACCGTAAGTAGAGAAACTATACTGGACAATTCTTCAGAGCAGAAGCCATGAAAGTACCTATAAAAAAGCGATAAATCCCCCACAGCCCGACGATGGGCAAGAGAGGGAAGCCTTTCTGTAAGTGAAGGATCATTAATGAGACGAATAGCTCTTCATTGAATAGAATCAAGAATGCTTGGGGTTGTGGGGGCCGCCATGCCCCAGATATGGGAACAATATTCCAAGGGAGGACGGATTTGGGACACATATAAAGTGTATAAATTAGAAGCGGAAAAATACTTTTTGGCTCGAAAGATAAATCCAAGCTTTTTGAAGCTGCCGTGGTTATAGATACAATATGTTGGCCATATTTCCAAAATTATAAGAGATAGACATATTAATGGTGGATTTTCTTAAAGTTCTTTAAAAAACCTTTTTATAGTTAATACAATATACAGGGTGCTTTATTTAAAACCTTCTTGTTTATTTTTAAACTTCTGAGGATCATATTTCCAAAATTATCAAAAATGTGGACTTTTTATTAAAGCTTTTTAATAGATTTTTCAAATGATGGTCAAATATAGAGAGTGTTCCATTTTAAAAACGCAAATTGACTTTGGAAATTGCATTTTTAAAGCTTTTTTCGTGGTTATTTTAGGATAATTATAGAAACAGTTTTAAAAATAATAATTATTGTTAAAAAAATACAGAGCAATACCACGTTTATTTTGTTTTGTTTAAATAAATTTCGCACCGGGTAATTACTATTTTAATTATTTCAAAAATAATTAAATGTAAATGTTGAGCCGAAACAAAAACCTTAATTAACTAATAACCAGTTAGTCTATTAATTAGTTGTTTCCAACTTTGGTAATTTCAATTCGTTCGTTTTTAATGTGAAGCTTAATATTAAATTTGTTTATGTTTTACCCATCTATTATTGATCTGTAATACCTTAGAAACGGAATATGTTATAGTAGCAATAATACCTGCTATCATCCCTAGGGCATTATAAGCGGGCATTATGATAATGCCCGCTTATAATGCCCTAATGCGCTAATATGGAAATTTTATTGCTTATCCAATTTTATTTCTCTCACAATAAAGATCAAGTTTATACAAACATATGTATTAAAATAAAATTAATAACTTACCAGTTCCTGAAAATATGCCATTAAAACGGTTTCGGGTATTTGAAGAGTTGCGTTCGCATCTTTCCAAATACCAAATATGCCATACTCCCGATCATACTGTTGCCTTGATTTAACTGGCAAAAGATTTTCGGTCGCTTTTATGGTCTTTTCTCTTATATTTTGTGGAATTACTTCCATTTTAAGCAAATCGTTAAATAAAAAATGCCAACTGACTAACTGATAGAAACATCAAAGTCAAACTTAACCAGTCATTATCTACTTACGTATACAGGTACAGGTGCAACTTATTTTTTATATTGCGAATAAATAATGTAATTAATCATTGAAAAACTCTTTTTGGGTAAAACATAAAGCATTGTATGCACCACGGGCTTTACTGGACTATAATGCCCATCAGGTCGATATCTAGCCCTCGGGCCAGATGCCATCGGGCTATTTCGACCTTCAGGGCATTATAGTCCTAGTAACGCCTTTGATATATAAATAGCTATTATACACGGAAAAAATCGGAAGGCGTTGTGTGCTGTAAGAGTGAAGCGCCAAAATTGTGTTAAATATGTTTATTATTGACGTTCTAAGTATAATTTTTGTCGTTTATTTTCTGGTATAAAAATCAAAGAGTACTAAAGTTTTGTAAGTAAAGGATAGAAGCTAAAAACAGTAACCAAATATGAAACTTGACTACAAAACAGGGTGATTAAAAAATCGATCACGAAACTTAAGGCGGTGATTCTACTTGACGAAATAAGGGTGGAGCTTTATATATTTTTTTCAAAATGTCATTCGTTTTCGAGTTACAAGCCGTCAAATTCGCCATATTGCGTTTATTTTTTTACCAATCCAGTTGATATTTGGCACACAAATCGAGCTTTGCAGATTCTAAAATTTTAAGACAAAAGTATTTTTTTTAAATGCCTCCAGAGGGCACTTTACCTAAAACTTAAAATTTATTTACATCATTACTTTTTTATTTTGACAGATATCGCAAAGCTGGGGGCGTCATTTTATAGACAATTAAAAACTTAAAAAATAAGGTTGTTTTTTTGTTTTCAGAACTATTTTGTGTCGCCAGCGACAGTGAGGGGACCAACGGGAGCTAAGAATTTTTTTAAGACTTCCCCACTCTTTTGTCGCCAGAGACAGCCTTTCGAGTTGAATTTTTAAAAACGTGACGCCAGCGACAATTTTGGTGTTGCAGTGACACGGTTCTTGTCGTAGCGACACGATCCTTGTCGCAGCGACAGATCATAATTATGTTGTTCCCCTACAATGACACGGGGGAGGGATTGTCGCTGGCGACACGACGTAGTTCTGAAAACGAGGCTTAAGTCGCCAAATAGTCGCCGTTACGTATTTAATACCATGTTCCCCATTTTGCTCGCAGGCACGTATAAAATAGTAGTTATTACGTTCCTATCAATAGTAATTACAACTTTAATGTTCGCCAAAGTCGGTCTATATAGGGTCGCGACATTCGGCCAAATTGCTTTGACGGGTTATGACGTCACATCTCCCATTTTTCGGCCATGTTGGTCAGTGCCGGAGATAAATAGTTTATTGAATTAGTAGAACAACCGTTTATACAACAGTTTTTAATTATTATGAAGTGGTAAATTCTTTTACTTTAAATAAAAAACATTTGGAATTACATCTTTCAACAAATATCACTTCCAAAACAATGCAAAATGAAATGCGCAAATTTTAGAAGCCACTGGATTGATTATCAGCTTTACCCAGCCTTGCCAACTTTTTGCCAACGAGAAGTGCCCTTCCTTGCGTCCCCGATCTCGAATCGCCTAAAAGTTGAGGATGTGTCGCAACCTGATAAATATAAACTAACCTTGAATTTTCCCAACAAAAGTCGCCGGAAAATAAAGACGACTAAAAATGTTGCTTGGGATATAACTTTTTTTGTATCCTCTAAGCAACCCAATAGGTCTCTATAGCCTAGTTTACACCGCGAGGACCAATTAGATCCGTGGACCAAACCTAGGACTTATTTTTGTTAGTTCACTAGTGTTTACACCAACTTAGTTTATGGATCAATTTAATTCACGTTTAATCCTAGTACCAAAATGACAGCTGAGCATATGACCAGAACCTAACCTCGTTTTTTATCTTTTAAAACTGTATGGCTTTTAAATTCCATATGAAAAAGAATACGCAAACAGTTTTGGTTAAATATCAACAAAATCTTAAAAAATATAAACAAACAACAAAATTATTAGGTTAAGACCGAAATTCAACGTCTTTTTCATCGAAATGCGCACTGTCAAAGATCAAGGCTGTCATTTTGGTCCACTAAAAAAGTCCGACGTGTTTACACCAAGGAAAATCATATTTGGTCACCCCCATTTGAGAAGGACTGAATTGGAGTAGCAAATTTTAATACTCAAGTGTTTAACCGTGAATAAAGTACGCGTGACGTCATTTAGACCTCGAACTAAAAATTTGGTTCTCCTGGTGTAAACTAGGCTTAGGACTCTCGAGTAAACCCTCATTTAAAATCGTGGGCTCCCCTACTATAATGGTTTTGCACTTTAAGATCTCCCACTGTATTTATGAGACATCTCTCGTGCAAAACTAGAATTAATCTTATGGACATATGGGTCCATCTACCTAATGGACTGTATAATACATGTTTTACCCTCCATTACCACATAGAGATTAATAGTTGCTAGACATATCTCATTCTAAATTTATGTTAATGGACTTCTAAGAGATTATTATCCAAATAACATGCACTAAAAGTTTATCACTAATCTCTTCTGCAGTCATATAAAATTCATCATCATTTTATGTATAAATTACTTCCTTGAAAATAATAAATTTTATTAAAATAAGTGTTTTAGGTTAAATGGTTTCATTAAACGAAAAGTTAAAAAACTTTCCGGTAAGTCCTAGCTACCAGATCGCACCAATCTACTCATCAATCTGGGGTATTGATCAGGCAAATAATAAAGTCGTTGGGCGTAACGCATCCAGAGTAAATAATACACCGGGAAATGCCGCAATCGATTTTTTCAAAAAGTACGCTTTGGAAATTTTTAAAAAATTGAAAACATTATAAAGTCAGTGGGGGACATAAAACTAAAATATTTTAACAGCTTTACCACTTCCGGTTATACCGGAAGTTAATGTCAACTTCCTTATTTTAAATGAAACACCCTATATATTATTTATTTTTTAGATTCTGCGTAAAATTCTAAACATAATTTATGTATAATGTTCTATACCTAAGTCCAACCGTTTTTGACTTACTTTAAATTTTCTGTAAAAATGACGTTTGCAAGCCATTACATAACAATCAATTTCTTCTAAATAAAAGCCTTAATGTGAATTAGGTTTGGGTTTCTTGTAGATAAGGAACTATTTTAGCAGACTCTATTGATATGTTCTTAGTTAATAAATACAGAGTGGTCAAAGATAATCGTTAAAAATTATAACAACAAAAACCTTCAAAAATATTTTTTTTAATGGAAACCTCTGTCATTTATTACCTTATCCTATTAGGTATTAAAAATAAAGTAAGTTTGTATAAGGATGTCAGTCTTTAGCGTCTCCGATATTACTGATAACACCAAGTTTTACACTAATCTAAGCTTAGGCTCCAAACTTACTTTAACAAATTACGAAGTTTACTTTATTAAACCCAAAAATAAAAATTTTTCAACTTACATAAGCTTTGACTATATAATGTAAACCGTAAACCAAAGCTAGAAGGTTAATTTTAAAGCTAAATTTTAAAAACTTACCGCCTTACGTACCAGAGGGTTTTTATGAAAATCCGCTAATACCACTCAGCAAAAAATGGGATAGAAACATAAGTAAATCAGACATAGAGAACTAACAGGCAGTATGAATTTCGCCACAAAGATCTACAGCAGATCTTCTTTCCTTCGTATCTCACTGCTGGAATAAGCCTCTTGAGTTTTTAGGTGAGTCCCAGATCGTTGCTCTTGATATATCCAAAGCTTTTGGCATGCCGCACTTCTTAATAAACTTCACTCCTATGGTCTTTCAACTAAACTCTGTACATGGCTGTCTAGTTATCTATCTGATCGAAGTATATCAGTTATTGTGGACGGCCATTCTTCAAGCTTTCACCAAATAAATGCTGGAGTCCCTCAGGGCTCAGTTCTGGCACCAACATTGTTTCTTCTTCACATCAACGACCTTCTCTCGTCCACAACTAATTCCATTCATAGTTTCACCGACGATAGTACTTTTCACTCCAATTTTCAGGTTCCTAAACACATCACTAAACCTGATTTGGAAACAAACGCAGAGCGATGCAGATATCTCTTTCGCAGGATCTTAATTCAATATTGGATTGGGGCGCCAAAAATCTCGTCCATTTTAATGCATCCAAAACAC
This sequence comes from Listronotus bonariensis, assembly GCA_014170235.1. Lineage (NCBI taxonomy): Eukaryota > Metazoa > Arthropoda > Insecta > Coleoptera > Curculionidae > Listronotus > Listronotus bonariensis. Next base: position 103,621 of record JACEGR010002667.1, on the reverse strand, counting down.
AATCATGTTCCTTGTCGCGAAAAGAGTCATCAAATTGTCATTCTCTACTTATGAGCGGCCAAGTTTTACAGAGCAAAGACACCTTCCATCTTGTGGGCGTCACATTTGAAAGTAACCTTAACTGGCATAAACACATTGTATCTATAGCTACGGCAGCTTCAAAAAGCTTGGATTTCTCTTTCGAGCCAAAAAGTATTTTTCCCCCTCTAATTTATACACTTTATATGTGTCCCAAATCCGATCTCCCCTGGAATATTGTTCTCATATCTAGGGCATGGCGTCCCCCACAAACCTAAGCATTCTTGATTCTATTTAAAGAAGAGCTATTCGTCTTATTAATGATCCTTCACTTACAGAAAGGCTTCCCTCTCTTGTCCATCGTCGGGATGTGGGGAATCTATCGCTTTTTTACAGGTACCTCTATGGCTTCTGCTCTGAAGAATTGTCCAGTACAGTTCGTCCATTCACGGTTCCCAACAGAGAAACTCGTGGTTCCGCGCGTATGCATCCCTATACGGTCCAACTGGACAGGCCCCGAACTTCCCACTTTGTTCGTTCTTTTATCCCTAGAGTTTCTAGGATGTGGAACCTGCCGCCCGCGGAGGTCTTTTCTTCCCCCCAAATGTTCAAGTAGTGGCTTTTTGGGCAAATATACGCTTACACATTATATTCCCATAAACGTTTTATATTTTAAATATGACATACTTTTTAACACGCTTTTATTAACTTGGGTTGTAACTATCTATCAATCTATCCATCTGGCTGCCTATGTAACGGAATCTTTGAGCCTAATTTTAACCAACTTCCAGCTATTCGATTTCTTTGAAACTTTGCACACGTATTAAGGAAACATGACAATGCAATAATCTGCAAACAGTATCCCGTTATCTTTTTTTGGATCGCCAGGAAAAAAAATTCCATTATATTATAAAAACAACACCTAGGATGCCATCTGTTGGCAACATTTCAAACTTTGCTATTAAATGAAGAAGAAATTTTTTAGTTTTTACACAATTTGGTTAGTTGCACCATTGGTGTTCAATTTTTATGAACAATAAAAATTAATAAGTTCTTTTACACAATTGGGTTAGTTGCACCATTGGTGTTCAATTTTTATGAACATTAACAGCTAATAAATGCCGTTAACACGCTTTTTATTAACTTGGGTTGTAACTATCCGGCTATGTAACGGAATCTTTGAGCCTAATTTTAACCAACTTCCAGCTATTCGATTTCTTTGAAACTTTGCACACGTATTAAGAAAACATGACAATGCAATAATCTGCAAACAGTATCCCGTTATCTTTTTTGGATCGCCAGGAAAAAAAATTCCATTATATTATAAAAACAACACCTAGGTTGCCATCTGTTGGCAACATTTCAAACTTTGCTATTAAATGAAGAAGAAATTTTTTAGTGGGTTGCAATATATTGGCAACGGTCCAAACATTGCCTGGATTGCCATCTGTTGGCAAAATTTTAAACTTTGATACTTAATGAAGAAGAAATTTTTTAGTGAGTTGCAATCTGTTGGAAAAATTTTAAAATTTGCCACTCTTGTTCATTAAAAAAATTTTCGCCATTTTGTCAAGAGTAGCAGAAACTAAAAAATGAAAAATAATTAATAGTTTAAAAAAACTAAAAAACACGCTTTTATATGCAACCGAACTAAAAATTAGAAAATAATTTTTCATTAAAAAAAATATTGTCATTTCATAGTAAAAAGCGTGGGGTGATAAATATATTAAATGTTATAATTATTATATTTGCAAATATCTATGATGGAAAAGTTATGAAAAAATGGTAAAATGCACCCCACGCTTTTTACTATGAAATGACAATATTTTTTTTAATGAAAAATTATTTTCTAATTTTTAGTTCGGTTGCATATAAAAGCGTGTTTTTTAGTTTTTTTAAACTATTAATTATTAGATATTAATAGTGAGTTTAATTATGCAAGAAATATTATATAAAAAGGTACTATAATAGAGGGTTATTTCTAGTTCTTGCGACGGCCCTGATTTTTATCAAACAAATTCGGTCTTTAGCATCTCAAATATAACTGATGACACCAAGTTCTACACTAATCCAACTTAATGCTACAAACTAACTTTCATAAACTCTAAAGTTTACTTTATTAAACCCAAAATAAGAATTTTACACCTTAAATAAGCTTTGACTATATAAGGTACACTGTAAACCAAAGCTATATGGTTAATTTTAAAGTTTAATTTCAAAAACTTACCGCCTTACATACCTCCAGTAACTTTCTGATAGCAGAAGTATGAAAGTTTTAGCAGTAATAACTTAAATTAGAAACTCCGGGTATTTTGCTTTAGCTTTGCGTAAATAAAATTGTGTAATAAATGTGGTAGTGTCAAAACTTTAAAACTAATTTTACATTAATTTACTTTTCGTTCGTGCTAAAAATGTCTGGGGGCTGTAAATATGGAAAACATATTTTTAAAATAAGCGTAGAAGCGCTGGTTCCTGAAAATTATACGAGTAATTACATGGAATCAAAAGTTATAAAAACTTTTGTTGTGAACACCCTGTATGGAGCAGCATGTAATTTTTTTCTACTACTGTATATATAAGAAAACTTTGTGGTCCTAGCAACGCGAATGATAACGAAAGAGAACCTTCGTGTTACCATAGTTGCTAACATTGCTAGCTACGAAAGTAATATTTTCAGCGCCTGGACAAAAAAGTAAGAATAAAAAAAAGAAAATATGCTTGTGGGAAATATTAGGATTTATTTATAAAATGTAACTAATTTATGACAAAATATTTTTAAAAACTAGGTTAGGTATTGACATTAAAAGTAATTGTACAATTTGAGCAATTAGCAAAAGAAATTGGAGGAATAATACTTGAATTAACAGTTTTTAAATTTATTGTTGGGGTATCGTTATCACCTTTAAGTACGTTAATATTCATATTTTTCACTGTTACTTCATTAGAGGAAATATTGGTAGGAATTTCGTGTAAACTCTTCTTTGAAATGTCCACCTTATTACTATAGGATTCAGCAATATATCCCTCCGCAACAGAAGAAGACTTCCAACCTCCATGCCTTTTTAAGTCCAAAATATCGACATCCGAAGCATTGGCAAGGAACGTAGTTGACGTTCTTCTAAAAGAATGGCCATTGTATCTACTGATATCTTCAAGCTTCAAAAACTTCGCAATTTCTTAAGGTACATTTGAAATAGTGTGCTTTGCAATTACTTGATTAACACATTTACCTCTTTCATAACGATACAATAAGCGCTCATCTAGAGCATTCCTTGGTCTCAGCTTAATATATTCCTGTAGAAATCTGACATAAGGAACTGAGCCTTCATCGTTGGTTACTACAAAGTTTCTTTTAACTTTATTTTTAGACTCCACTATTTTTACTATAGCCACGTCATTTCTTATTTCTACATCACTTAGCTTCATTCTGTATATTTCTGTCTGTCCGGCATGCCCCAGCCACTCCCATAATGGATATTACTTTCATTGCTAAGTAACTTTGATCAGGCGCGTTAAGTAAAAACTTTATGATTTCTTCTTTTTAAAAATTTTTGACTTTTTTGCCTCATAACCATCGTTTTTCCTTTTAATAAAAGCAACTAGTTTCTTGAACTCCGAAATATCTTGATTTTTGTTTACGGAAATTGTTAACTCGAGCATGGAATATACAGACCAGAGGGTTGGTGGTGATAAAGACTCGGATTTTTCTTGAAAATACGCAAACATCACATTCTCGTCAATCCGCCCCACATTTTTTGTAGCAAGCCATTCAGAAAACGATTTATATGTTTAATGGTACCTCTCTTTAGATTTGTCTGGCAGAAGTGAGGCACACGCAAGGTCAGCTGCCTTTTGGATGCCATTTTCATATTCATTTAACATTTTAAAATGGGAATGGATTTATACTAAATTAACAATAATTCAATATCTGACAAGTGCTGATGACAGACAAATGTCAACAATAAATGTGTTGCTATGGATTAATTTTTAACAGGTAAAATTTCAAAATCTCTGATATTTCTATTAAAACATGATGTTAACGATTATTAAATTATGCGATACATAGAACAGTAGCAGAAAAAATATAATACATTACACGATGCGAAAGGCCTTTCAAATGTTCGGAGGTTTTAAATAGCCTCGGCTTCGCTTCGGCCATTTAAAAACCACCTCACACCAAAAAGTAAACTTTCGCATCTTGTAATGTAAATAACTATTATTGTGTTATTAATTATTTTGATATTGAAAAATCACATCCTAAAGTAAGACTTCAAACCTGCAAGGTACATTTTTAGGTCATAAAATAAACGGGCAAGGTTATGTACGTGTTGATACATCAGATAATCGAGTTCAACTCTGTATATAATCATAGATGGGTCCATATTTAATTCATTCTGAAAGCGATGCCGCCAAGTACACAAAATGATAAAGTCAATAAACCTCTCTACTTTTTTCTTTGATTTTGGTCCCTTTAGGTCCAATCCACCACTCTCCCCTTCCCGATTTTGCTTTCCAGGGCTTCGTCGGCGCAAAATCTGGATAATCGAGCTCGTAGCTCCCAGAAATTCCAAAAAGAAAAACAAATAATTCACCAATCGATGCAATGCACAAATTGTCGGCTGTCAAACCAAGATCTGCTACTGGTGATTACGTATAACCTTCACTTTCACTACCATGACAGTTCCATGGCACGCCCATCTATTTCCTGCCATTTGAGAAATACCTCGTGTTTACCACCAAACAGGATACCATTCAGCTTATAAGAATCTTCGCTCACAGCGCTTAGATCCAGAAGAAAGATGCCGTCAATTTAGCGTGAATTTTCCTTGATCTCCGAAGGTGAAAAAACGTTCGTACGACACCTCTAGCCGCCACCCAGGAAAAACTTTGTAGTCCCTCTACGCACGTCCGCACTGTCTGAGGTCAAACAAAGAGTATTTTCGAATGCACATACTCTTAGACAGAACCTGCTTACATATTTTTAGATAAATAATAAAAAGTACATTGATAAACACGTATCACCCACTTACAAAACATTCTCTTATTTCGCCTCTGTCTTACTATAAAACCAGGTTGCACGTGACGTGGTACTAGAAACTCGTCAAGTTAAATATTTTTTGCTGCAACAAATCATTGTTCACAAAGGGTTTCTTTACTTTATTATTTTTTGTGTACTTGGCGGCATCGCTTTCAGAATGAATTAAATTTGGACCCATCTTTACAAAGTTAACCAAGAAAAGAGTAGCAAAAAAATACCGAAATAGGTAGTTTTTGTGGTCCAACGGCCGGTCCAATTGTCAGGAAAGACAATTCCATATGGTATATTAGCCCCAGTGACGTTTAGGTGCTCCTGTGTGTATACAAAAGCTAAGTCACAGTATTTTTTATATAGTATGTAGATCCATTGGAGTCAAATCTGGAAAATATGACGCATGAGGAACTAGCTTAAGGTCTAACTGATGAATATTTGTCATGATAATCAGTGCAGGGCCCATCCATAAGTGTCATTTGATCAATAGCCCACCTAACTTATTGGTTTTTAACACCAAAACATAAAAGTAACTAATCCTATCTCATCTTTTTGCCTTGCAAAACCTACCTCAATACAAAATCGAGATAATTTACTCGGCCGCATAAATGCTTTGAGAAGTTCGAGTCTGTCCAGTTGATAGCATATGGATGACGAGACCACGAGCTTCTCTGTTGGGAACCGCGAGTAGAGGAATTGTTACTTTCTGGACCAATTCTTCAAAGCAGAAGCTGCGGAAGTACCTATAAAAAGCGATAAATCCTCCACAGCCCGACGATGGGCAAGAGAGGAAAGCCTTCTGGGCGAAGGATTATCAACGAGGCGAATAGGCTTTTCTGAATGGGAATCAAGAATGCTATGTGGGTTGTGGGGGACGCCATGCCCCAGGATAGGCAAGAACAGTTTTCTCGAAGGGAGTGTCGGATTTGGGACATGCGTCAAATTCGCAAATTAGAAGGGAAAATATATTCCTTTGGCTTGAAAAAGGAATTCAAGCTTTTTGAAGCTGCTCATAGCTATATAAGTACAGGTGTTTAAGGATATCTCACATGTGATGCCACCAAGACTAAAGTGTATCTTTGCTCTGCAAAAACTTGGCCCCTTGTACATAAAGGATGAGTATTTAAAGACTCTTTTTGCGATAAGAAATATTGATTGTGTTTTGAATGCAATAAAACGAACGAGATTTTATGGCGCCCCAATCCAATATTAAATTAGAGTCCTGTAAAAAGAGACATCTCGCAAAATCACTTAGGTTTGCATTCCCAAACCACGTGTTTAGGAAATTGGGCTTTGCAACCCGAAAACTGAAACAAAGGGTCCTGCACATCGGCAAAACTATGAATGGAATTAGCTGTGGACTGAGAAGGTCGTTGCTGTGAAGAAAAAACAATGTTGGTGCTAGTACTGGAACCCTATACCTCCAGCATTTACTTGCGGTAAAGCTTGGAGGGTGGCCATCCACAATAACTGATATACGTTGATCAGAACTAGAAAGCCAAGAACAGAGTTTAGTTAAAAGACCCATAGAAGGGAAGTTTATTAAGGTGCGAATGTGTATTGTTTCTTTATCAGTCGCGGTGGTTAGCGAAAGGCATTTAGGAAAATTCACTCAATATCGCCTCAAAAGAATAAGATTGCAAAAGAAGTGGATAAGATAATAAAAGAGAAAATTGGCTTATTGGCATATATGCATACGTATTATATTTTCATAAACGCTCTATGGTTGTTAAATTTATTTGTGTTGATATATGACAACAATTATTTAAAAAATTATATGTACAAAAATGTCGGTTCTTTATAAAGCATAAATAATGTTTTTTTAACTAATGGGTAGGTTAAACACACTTTTATTTATAAAGACTCAAAGCTAATGGTCCACCAACAAATTAATGTTCATTTTATTTTTTCGTTGACTTTCTTGCGAATAAGCAAACTCATAAAAAAAAAAAGATAATTAATACTAGGGAAGATAAATTAGGGATAGCAACAATGACAGGAAAAAAGAAAACATTCTTATATTTTACATTAAAGTGTTCTCCAACCGTTTTTGAGCATAACTAGAACTAATCTTACGAACCTACGACTTGACATATATATTTTCAGTTAATTCAGTTTGTCACTGGTTCACCAACGGCTGCCAGATATTTGTAGGTGTAGATACTAGCTAAAGTAGAGTCTCTGTTGTTTAAAATCACGCAGCCTTTAAATTTTCCCTTTTCCAGTGTTCTTCTTACGAATAATCTTTTCGTCAGACCATGGTATGTGGTGTTTTCACCAAGCATGTTTATGTTATAGTCTTCCTATTTGAACGTCTAGTGGTCATTTTATTTCAACGTATACTTTACCCCATTTACAGGAGTCTGGTAGATGTGTGGTAAAGTATACGTTGGGGAAACAGAAAGACCACTGTAAATTAGAACAAGAGAACGTAAAAATACGATACTGAAACGTCAAGATCAGGGTGACCGAACATGCTTGGTCAAAGACTATCACCACAATATGGTCGGAGGCCAAATTTAGTCGTAAAAAGAAACACTGGAAAAAAAATTATACCAGACATCTGGCAGCCGCTGCTGAACCGCAGAAACTGTTTAGCTTCGGTGAACAACTAATAGCATATAAGTCATACTTTCTGAAAATTGAGACAATGGAATTTTAAGATAGTAGTATTATTATAAAAAAGCTGTCTCGCTTTAGAGCGTTATCTTTCCACACACTAGGCAAAAATTGTCCCTCGAGGTTTTAAAGTAGCACATGACAACAAATAAAGCATAATCAATGATTTTTCAATAATGGTTAAAACACTTTTATCCATGAAGGCTCAAGTTAGCACGGACCACCGAACAGATTGATGTTTATTTTATTTTTCGTTGACTCTCTTGATATACAAACTCATCAAAAGAGAATAATTAATCACTGGGAAGATAATTTAGGGTTAGATACAGCGACAGGACAAGAGCTGACAATCAACAACTTGCCCAATAACCCTTAAAACCATTAATTCTCTTGACTTATTATTAGATGTAGTGTTTAGTCTTGTTGAAATAAAAATATTTAGGGGTTATTTAAACTGAGAAAACACAGACGTTTTTTAGGTTTTATATTTTTACTGGTTTGATATTCTAAAGATACAGCATGTCTGGAAAAGTGTGAAAAAATCTTTCAGATATGAAAACAACACTCAGTGCGAGATCGGAGTCTTCCAAGCAGCAAGCTGACGTCTTATTGACGTTTCTATTTAGTCATTTTTTGGTCACGATTTGAGTCAGCAAAGACGTCGTCATAAGATGACGACAAAATGACGTTAAATTGACCTCCCTAAGTCACAAACAAAAGACGTCTAAAATGACAAAAATTGACGTATATACTTTTTTTTAAAGCAAAATGACATTTTATTTGGAAAATTGAATATCTCGTTAAACATCTAAAATATTGGACTTTCTTGGATAATTGGGCCACTCCATATGTGGAATTGATAACCTACTATTTTTTTAAAGCTGTTTATAAAAGCATCTCTGCTCTTACACGTCTTGAATATGCTTTTAAACAAATACAGGAATATACGCTATTTATTTGCAAACGTTTGATCTTATACTTTTGACAAAATTGTAAAAACCCCAGACCAACGATTCGTTAAATCACAGACCGAACGGTCTGCAAACTACAGATCAACGGTCAGTTAAAATATACAGACCAAACCGGTAGTTTGTGGTTTTAAAAGTAGTTAATCTGTGATCTGGCAGATCACTTGACCATGGTTTCGAAGATCTCCGCTTGGCCTGTGGTTTCGTAGACGAGATTTTGAAGCAAACTCAGACCGTCTACCTGGCAGACCATGATCCGTGGTTTGCATGATGCTATGACTCGGATTTGGCAAACCTTAGACCATCGAACGGTAGATCCTGATCGGTGATTTGCAAGATGCTGGACCAGATTTTGCAAGACCTGTGACTGGCTAACGGCAGACCACCACAGACGGCAGACCACCAATCGTTTTGAGACTACCCAGATCACCGCAGACCAGTGCACACCATAGATAACAGCAGACCACTTCATCATCTACCAAACCGACCTTTACTACCAATTACAATTGCTAAACATTTTTTTCCGCTTCTGTATAGGTTCAACCTTGTGACAGCCACAGCTTTTTTGTAGCTTTTTCTAAGTACGACTTGCATTTTTAGTAGGTATATTTTTTTTTCCTTTTAAATAAGGCATCCCATTTCTCTTAAGCCTCTGCTTTCGAAATAAATTTAATAGTTTTACCCATCTATATTATTGATCTCAGTTGTAATAGACCTTAGAATGCGGTAATATGTTATGGTAGCACAACACCTGCCATCTGATATCCTAGGTGACATTATGTAGCGGGCATTACAGCACATGCCCGGCTTATAACAGCCCTTATACCGCGCTTTAATATGGAAATTTTATTGCTTATTCAATTTTATTTCTCTCAACAATAAAGATCAAGTTTAGGCAAACAGATAATATGTATTGAAAACAAACTCAATAACTTACCAGCTCTTGAAAATATGCCATTAAAACGGTCTCGGCTATTTGAAGAATTGCGTTCACATCTTCAAATACCAATAGAAAAAGATATTACCTTTGGATCACTTCATCATTACTGTTAAATGATTTAATCCGTAAAAAGATTGGTCGCTTTCTTTTATGGCCTTTTCTCTTATATTTTGTAGGAATTTCAGGTGGTGTTTTTAAACTAACCACTTTTACTTCGATGGTGGCTGGTTCAGTAGGTGTCTATATTTTATAGATTTTGTCATTTAAAGTAGAAACTTTCTAAGCTAATCATTAAGCATGAAAACTACTATTAACAATTAAATTTTTATTAAAGCAAAAAAATAAACATAACAATGGTGAGTTCAACTAAATAAAGGAAGAAAAAAAGTCTTATTTCTAAATTACCTTACAGTTTATTGTCAGTAAATTTGTCCAGTCTGCAAGGCACATCCACTTTGAAATCATTTATTAAGTAATTATTGTACAGTATATCTGTTGAAAGTCCTAAGACATTTTACTATTCAGTGTTATTTTATGTTGTAATGCTCGGGAACGGGTTAAAAATGAAAAGTTGAGAAAACCTTAAGGAGCCACAATGTCGTCTGAAGGGACAATTTTAACAAACAGTTTGCACAAAACAGCTGGGGAATAGCACAAAAGAAAAGCTTTTTTGCTAAGTACTTGAGTTAAAGAACCCTTGCCGTTCTTTTGTACAGTTGTCCTTTTGACAAGTCTATTACGTAATCTTTGTAACCTTATGTGTTACGGTTACCAATACACTTTCTGGGGGTGAAAATTTAAGAAAACCTTACGTTCTCGTAAACTAACGTGAAAAAGTAACCTCTTGTTACATGAGTGAAATCTTAATTTGCACTAAATTGTCAAAAGTAATTTGGGAGAGAGAATTAAAATAGAGGTGGGTCCAAATAAAAGGAAATGGTTAAACCAATAAAAATACAGAAACAAATTAAACCAAATATGGCTTCCATAATTTAGAAATCCTATTGGTCAACTAAAAGAACCAATATCTAGGGTGAAATTATTTAAAGTTATTCTCGGAACTAGTCAAAGCCCCGACAAAGCATGTCTATATCGCTGTGGCGCAAGCCGCCAAAGCGCGGCCGCGTTTGTGATAAAGCGGGAAAAGCCCGGCGGAGATCATCAAATGCTTTTTCTGTTAGCGGTATTTCGCCGAAAGGAGACATGAACCGGGATTAAATAAACAAAGAATTTAAAAATAGATGAATATTCTTAGAAGTCCAGTAAAAAAGATTATTTGATGTTTTTAAGGAAGTAAATTTGAATAATTTGCAACTTTGTAAGAAAATAGAGAGTTTTCGCAACACCAGTCATTATCTACTTACGTATACAGGTACAGGTGCAACTTATTTTTATATTGCGAATAAATAACGTAATTAGTCATTGAAAAACTCTTTTGGGTAAAACATAAAGCATTGTATGCACCACGGGCTTTACTGGACTATAATGCCCATCAGATCGAAATCTAGCCCTCGGGCTATTTCGACCTTCAGGGCATTATAGTCCTAGTAACGCCCTTGATACATAAATAGCTATTATGTTAATTATTATGGTTATGGGGTTAAAAGTAGACCATAAAAAAATGTAAATATTGCATTTATTAGAAAACAACTATTTAAACGTATGTATATAAGTAATAGATGGGCATGGAAAAATAAACACAAGTTAAATTTCAGCACTATTTTTTGAAGCTGTTTAAAACAGCATCTTTGCTCTTACGCGTCTTGGATACGCTTTAAACAAACACAGGCATTATACGCTATTTATTTGCAAACGTTTGATCTTATACTTTTGACAAAAAATATTTATCCGAAGACATCAAAGAAATAAGTCGAATACAAAATCAAACAAATAAATTTGATTCAATATAAAATCGACATTTTAAAGGTCCCAATATTGCCCAAAAAGATTTGTATTTTATTTTATTTGAATTTCATAGATCTGTCTAAATTTGTATTTATTTATTTTTATTTTATTCGTGTATGTATGTTTAGGAATGTGTTTTCCTAATTTCCAACATTTCCAGTTTCCCGAAGTAATCGAGTTCGTATGTAGATTTCGAAAGCTGAGCGGAATAATGTATTTCAGAATCAGATACATATTTAAGAAAATTGAGTTTTTCCAGAAGGGTTTCCATTGCAGATAAAGCGTGACATTTTTTTTTTTTTTTTGATTCAGTAGATTAATATGTTTTTACGAATATATAATAATATTTAGAACCTTTTAGAGGGGTTTCTTTTAACGAGTCTACCACGAATATTTATACCGCCATATATTGAAGTGGCGCTTTAACCCAGCCTGCCAATGTCAAATGTTTTAAAGTCAGACTGGGCGAACTCGTCACTTTTACTACAGTGTCTTACATGCAATTTTTAAACATTCTGGCAAAAATGATAAGTGTTGCAGTCAGAAAACAAAAAAAAACCAAAAGACTCTCAAATACCTATTTCGGGTACCGAACTAGAAGGTGTTTCGTGACTGTAACCTTACGATTTTTTATCTTTGTACTAACCACGAGGGCTAAAAGCTCAAATACTGACGTACCGTGGGTGTCTTAAGCAATGTAAGAGGAAGTTTGTTGACACGGAACTTAAATACATAAAGATTTGGAGTTCCACATTTTCGAAACTCTAGGGATAAACAACGAACAAAGTGGGAAGTTCGGGGCCTGTCTAGTTGGCCCGTATAGGGATGTATACACTCGGCACCACGAGTTTCTCTGGTGGAAACCGTGAGTGGAGAAACTATACTGGACAATTCTTTAGAGCAGAAGCCAAGGAAGTACCTAAAAAGGGATAAATCCCCCACAGCCCGACGATGGGCAAGCCAAGGATGGAATCAAGAATGCTTAGGGTTGTAGGGGACGCCATGCCCCAGATATGAGAACAATATTCCAAGGGAGGTCGGATTTGGGACACATATGACGTGTATAAATTAGAAAGGGAAAAATACTTTTGGCTCAAAAGAGAAATCCAAGCTTTTTGAAGCTGCCGTGGCTATAGATACAATGTGTTTATGCCAGTTAAGGTTACTTTCAAATGTGACGCCCACAAGATTAAAGGTGTCTTTGCTCTGTAAAACTTGGCCGCTCATAAGTAGAGGATGAGTATTTGATGACTCTTTTCACGACAAGTTGTGTTTTGGATGCATTAAATGGACGAGATTTTTGGCGCCCTAATCCAATATTAAATTAAGATCCTGCGAAAGAGATATCTGCATCGCTCTGCGTTTTTTTCTCAAATCAAGTTTAGTGATGGGTTTATGAACCTGAAAACGGAGTGAAGGATACTATCGTCGGCGAAACTATGAATGGAGTAAGTTGTGGACAAGAGAAGATCGTTGATGTGAAAAAGAAACGATGTTGGTGCCAGAACTGAGCCCTGAGACACTCCAGTATTTATTTGGTGAAAGGTTGAAGAATGGCCGTCCACAATAAGTGATATACGTCGATCAGATAGATAACTAGAGAGCCAAATACAGAGTTTGGTTTAAAGACTATTTTGGCACAATATTTAAAAATTGCATGTAAAACATTGTAGTAAACTTGTCCGATAAAAAAGTGACGCGTTCGCCCAGTCCGACAACCAAAACATTTGACATTGACATGCTGGGTTAAGGCGCCACTTCAATATATGGCGGTACGAATATTCGTGGTAGACTCGTCAAAAGGAACCCCCAAAAAGCTATTTAAAGTGTTCTTATCACAAACTTGAGTCTCTTGAGTTTCTAGGTGAGTCCCAGATCGTTGCTCTTGATATATCCAAAGCTTTTGACCAGGTCTGGCATGCCGCACTTCTTAATAAACTTCCCTCCTATGGTCTTTCAACTAAACTCTGCTCTTGGCTCTCCAGTTATCTTTCTAATCGACGTATATCAGCTATTGGGGACGACCATTCTTCAAGCTTTCACCAAGTAAATGCTGGAGTCTCTCAGGGCTCAGTTCTAGCACCAACATTGTTTCTTCTTCACATCAAAGACCTTCTCTCGTCCAACAACTAATTCCATTTATAGTTTCGCCAACGATGGTACCCTTCACTCCAGTTTTCAGGTTCCTAAACCCATCACTAAACCTGACTTGGAAAACAAACGCAGAGCGATGCAGATATCTCTTTCGCAGGATCTAAATTTAATATTGGATTGGGGCGCCAAAAATCTCGTCCACTTTAATGCATCTAAAACACAATCATGTTCCTTGTCGCGAAAAGACTCATCAAATACTCATCCTCTATTTATGAGCGGCCAAGTTTTACAGAGCAAAGACACCTTCAATCTTGTGGGCGTCACATTTGAGAAGTAACCTTAACTGGCATAAACACATTGTATCTGTAGCCACGGCAGCTTCAAAAAGCTTGGATTTCTCTTTCGAGCCAAAAGTATTTTTCCGCTTCTAATTTATACACTTTATATGTGTTTCAAATCCGACCTCCTTTGGAATATTGTTCTCATATCTGGGGCATGCCGTTCCCCACAACCCTAAGCATTCTTGATTCTATTCAAAGAAGAGCTATTCGTCTCATTAATGATCCTTCACTTACAGAAAGGCTTCCTCTCTTGCCCATCGTCGGGCTGTGGGGGATTTATCGCTTTTTTATAGGTACTTCCATGGCTTCTGCTCTGAAGAATTGTCCAGTATAGTTCCTCAACTCACGGTTCCTAACAGAGAAACTCGTAGTTCCGCGCGTATGCATCCCTATACAGTCCAACTGGACAGGCCCCGAACTTCCCACTTTGTTCGTTCTTTTATCCCTAGAGTTTCTTGGTTGTGGAACCTGCTGCCCGCGGAGGTCCTTCCTTCTCCCCCAATTTTTCAAGTATTTAAGTCCCGTGTCAACAAACTCTCTCTTACCTCGCTTAAGACACCCACGGTACTGTTAGTATTTAGGCTTTTAGCCTTCGTGGTTTGTCCAAAGATAAAAACAAAATCTCCATTTCATTACTGGCCAAGGGACTATAAACTTTATTAACATGGTTTAAGCCGACTTAATTTTAAAACTTCCATTAAGAATTTTTTAGTTTCTTACTAAGCTTTTTTTTGTATTTTTGTTTAAGTCGATTTTATTTTTTTTTGTCTGTGTAACATAATACTTTTTAACACGCTTTTATTAACTTGGGTTGTAACTATCAATCTGGCTATGTAACGGAATCTTTGAGCCTAATTTTAACCAACTTCCAGCTATTCGATTTCTTTGAAACTTTGCACACGTATTAAGGAAACATGACAATGCAATAATCTGCAAACAGTATCCCGTTATCTTTTTTTTGGATCGCCAGGAAAAAAAAATTCCATTATATTATAAAAACAACACCTAGGTTGCCATCTGTTGCAACATTTCAAACTTTGCTATTAAATGAAGAAGAATTTTTAGTTTTTACACAATTTGGTTAGTTGCACCATTGGTGTTCAATTTTTATAAACAATAAAAATATAGGGTTAGTTGCACCATTGGTGTTCAATTTTTATTTTTAACACGCTTTTATTAACTTGGGTTGTAACTATCTGGCTTATGTAACGGAATCTTTGAGCCTAATTTTAACCAACTTCCAGCTATTCGATTTCTTTGAAACTTTGCACACGTATTGAGCGAAACATGACAATGCAATAATCTGCAAACAGTATCCCGTTATCTTTTTTGGATCGCCAGGAAAAAAAATTCCATTATATTATAAAAACAGCACCTAGGTTGCCATCTGTTGGCAACATTTCAAACTTTGCTATTAAATGAAGAAGAAATTTTTAGTGGGTTTGCAATATATTGGCAACGGTCCAAACATTGCCTGGATTGCCATCTGTTGGCAAAATTTCAAACTTTGCTACTTAATGAAGAAGAAATTTTTAGTGAGTTGCAATCTGTTGGAAAAATTTTAAAATTTGCCACTCTTGTTCATTAAAAAAATTTTCGCCATTTTGTCAAGAGTAGCAGAAACTAAAAAATGAAAAATAATTAATAGTTTAAAAAAACTAAAAAACACGCTTTTATATGCAACCGAACTAAAAATTAGAAAATAATTTTTCATTAAAAAAATATTGTCATTTCATAGTAAAAGCGTGGGGTGATAAATATATTAAATGTTATAATTATTATATTTGCAAATATCTATGATGGAAAAGTTATGAAAAATAGTAAAATGCACCTCACGCTTTTTCACTATGAAATGACAATATTTTTTTAATGAAAAATTATTTTCTAATTTTTAGTTCGGTTGCATATAAAAGCGTGTTTTTTAGTTTTTAAACTATTAATTATTTAAACATTAGTTTATAATTTTATTAATGAGCAGCTTGAAGCATAAATTAAATAAAACCGATCAAAGCAAAAGTTTAGAAAAGTTTTACCAAATAGCCCTAGAGAGAAAAAAGTTATAAGGGGATTAAAAACTTTTTTATTGCTTTGGCTAGGCTAAAGCCAATATTAGTCACTTTGTTTTGCAATGAAATGGAGTTTGCCAATTTTTTAATGGATTCGGAAAGTTACTTGGGAATTTTTACATTGTGGGTTTAAAGAGGGTGTAGGTAATATTTTTAGGTCTCGTTGTACTCTGTAAAATACAGGGTGATTAAAAATCGGTTATGAAACTTAAGTCAGTCAACCTAAGCCGTACTTAAAAGCATTGTTAGCATGAATATATAAATAATCCAATTTCTGTGGCACTTCCGGTAAAACCGAAAATTATATGAGGGTGAGTCCGCCGCTGGCGAACTAAAATGGGCTAACGTTTTACAAGGATACCATTTTAAGGAGTTTTAACTGGTACTTATCATATTAAAAAATTATTTTAATATATAGTAAGAACATTTTAAAGGCGCAAATTCGGTACCCTTTGAAAATAATACAAAAAACATAAAAAAGACCGCCTGCAATCGGACTATTTTATACAAAGGCGCCGCTATCCTTTACAGCGACGCACCGATACACTATGGGATAGAAATCCATTATTTTGGCCAAAAAGCAACTTTGAAATTTTAATGGCTCATGCTGTGTATTTCAAAGTAGATACTCCAAACTACATGTACGCAAAATTATAAAAGGATATGACGATTTCTATTGGGGTAATAAGAAACTTGAAAATGTATTTTAAGTAAACATAAATAAACAACATTTAATCTACTTAGTTTATTATTACCCTTGTTTACTAAAAAAGTAAAAGAGTTTAAATAATAAGAGCTATTGTTGTGTTTCCGATGCAGTCTCGCGAAGTCTCGCTACTTTTGTCAAAGATTTTTTACCTTTTTCTTTATCAGTTTTTGTACTTACAATTGCCTTCCTACTTTTTGCTACTTCTGAGTGTAAGGACAGATACAAGATTTTTTATAATTTACAAGGTTTTCCATTTTAAAATTTAATATGTTTTGTCCTACACTGTATATCCTAAAAGATAAAAGCATTCTGATGAAAGATATGGATTCTACAGAATCTACCCAACAAAACAGTGTTATTATTTATTTTATACGTTAAAAAATAAAAAAGTTGGGAAGATGTATCTCTATTACGCTTCTAAGAATAATTTAAAATTATTTTTCAGATTTGGATGGTCATATTTCCGAAACTAATTGAGATAGACACATCAAATGTAGTATTTTTCTAAAGCATTTTAAAAGATTTTTTGGTGGTGATATAATATTCAAGGTATTTCATTTAAAAAATCATACCTATTGTCGTACCCTGTATATCATGAGATAATAATCATCGGATTACTGATTAGAATACTACCGAATTAACCAAACAAGCTGACATTTTAGTTTATTTTGTACAATAAAAAATAATATTGTTAGGTGGGGTGTAAATTTATAATAACATATAATAAGTTTTAGGTTTCCAAAAAGCATTTGTAATAATTTGTAATATTTTTCCAGTAAAAAGCACCTCATTTTAAGTTAGATTGGTAAGTTTCAGAATTTTGACCAAAAAATTAATTTCTATCCCATAGTGCGATGACCAGCTGCATCAACCGGCATATCATAAAGAAATATAGCAAAGGAGGCCGCGAAGACAAGACATGCCAATTTATTTGCTTTAAACTTTTTCAGGTGATTTTTTTCTTATCAAAGAGCACCGAATTTACATTTTTAAACTGTTCCTTTAAGTGATTTAAAAGTTATTCAGGAAAAACGGATTTTCAGTGGCGTCCTTTAAGGGCACATATCTCTGTAAGAGGGACTTGATGAAAATATTTTATATGAACTTGCCGCATTATTTTTATGTGATCTATAAGAATCCGAGAGATTGCCCACATATTCTTGGACACCCTGTATCTACAGAGTTTTATTACCCTATTAATAATAAGCTCATATACTTAAACTAAACTAGACAAATCATGCAAAAAGAATATGTAAAACGAGTAAAGTTTCAATAAGCAATATATCAAATTCGCGAATAATAAATTCCATTCGGTCTTCGAAATCTCCATAGAAAATCGATTACTTTGAGGAACTCGAGCTGTATGATAATTGGGGGAAGAGATCCCCGAGGAAGCATTTAAACTGAATGCAAAATATTATAAATATAAATAGTCGATTAGTGTTTGAATTCGATTTGTCAGTTAAGAAATATTATTTATACTTTCAGGGAAATATACAGGTGTTTTTTTAATACAGCAACAAAATCCTGTGCGTGTTCTTTGGACGAAATTAGACAAAACAGTTCCTTTAAACATACGCTTAAAAGTTGAACATTTAGAGCTACGTGGTAAAGAAAAATCTATTTTTTTATATCCTCAGTGCCGGATTAGCCATGTAGCAGGAAACAGCAAATACTAAAGGCCCCGCGGTCTGGGGAGCCCCGCGCCAGTTGCACAAAAAGACAAATCAACAAAAATTAGGTTGGGTTTCTTTTTCGAATAAGTAGGAAAGTAAGTTTTTTTTGCCAGTTTCCGTTCGTTCTCGGTAGTGACTAGACGTTGGAAGGAGCTCATACCGGACTCTCACGTGGATTCGTGCATGGAGGATGTAGAAGACGTTCTGGTGCCCCGAGGAAGATAGGAAACTCACTGCTAAATTGAAAAGGCATCTTTTTTCTGGAGCTAGGCGCTGTGAGTAAAGATTTCTATAACCTGATGTTTTTCTTTTGGCGTACTGTACGAGGTATTCTTCAATGGTGAAGAACGGAGGCGGGCGCTGCGGGTGACGTCAGTACTGAAAGAAACCGGTTATGCGCGATACCAGTAGCAGCTCTTGGGAAGATGGCCGCAATTTATGCATTTCATAGCTCTGTTATTGACATGTGCTAGGAACTTCTGGGAGCTACAAAGCTCGACTATCCAGAAATTCCAACGACAAAGTCCTGGAAAACTTATAAGCGACATCGCTTATATGATCGGAAGGGAGAGAGCTGGCGATTCACTAGCATGAAAGCCATAAACAAGCAAAGCAAGCAACAAGCAAGCAAGTTTTTTTGCCATGAAGTTGATTCCTTGCTTGCAGCCGTAGATTGGAAAAAGCGGTGGAAAACTGATTGGGTAAAAATGGATGATAAAGTAGAATTTTATCACAGATTATACTGGGAAACACTTAAAATTTCCCACGGACATGTAGTGGAAACGCACACACCTTTACTATTCAAAGTGAGCGTTGTGGAAAATCAAACACCTGAACAACGATTTGAAATTCAAGTGTTTATTGTCATAGTCGAAAATGTAATGGCTGCATTAACCAAATGAATGGAAGTTTATTATCAAGTGACCAGTGTATTTAAAATACTTTGACAATTATTGACTTTAACGGCGGAAGAGATTAAAAAAAGACAAATTATCTTTAGCTCTTACCAAGATGACATGGAAGATGGTTTGGGTAATGAACTTGTGCATTTTGCTGAGTTGCTGAAAACAGAGTAGCTTTCCAGTGGCGAAAATTTTTGTGCGTCATGCTCTAGGGCTTGAAGCTCTTGATCTTCTATAAAAAATTAGTCACTGGAACGCATCCCTAGACAAGAAAAGAGAGATATCTTAAAGAAATCTTAAAATTTAGTTTTTTAACCCTTCTTGGCTTTATAATAATAATCTCATTTTAATATCTAATTCCATTGAAGCACAATGTTTAAAAATTGCATGTAAAACATTGTGATAAACTTGTTCGATAAAAAAGTGACGCGTTTGTCCAGTCCGACATCCGAAATATTTGACATTGACAGGCTGAGTGACAGCGCCACTTCCATATATGGCGTTAGGAATATTCGTGGTAGATTCGTCAAAATGAACCCCCTTTAAAAAGCTTTTAAAAGTATTTTTATTACAAAGTCAGTTTGATTACTTCCCAGGAACTACTGACCTATTATCTGGATTTTTATTTAATTAAAATTCCCATAAGCAATAACTTGATATATTAAATTTCTAACAATATATAATATCCATCCTTATAAATTTGCATTACAAAATCGATAACATACTTAAACTCCAATGAATTAGGATCGGATCTTCGAACATACGTCTAAACGGAATGAAAAATAAATAAATATAAATGATTTTGACTGCCAGACGGGAAAATAGCAGTAAATCTGAAGGGTTGAATATAAAATAGGTGAAATTCTTTTCAGGAAGATTGAAAAATAACGGTCTTAAAAAACGCTCTATAATAAGAATATACGTATAAAAGTGAATATAGTTATAAAATGTGTCTTTTTTTATCTTTGGACAAACCACGAAGGCTGAAAGCCTAAATACTAACGTACCGTGGGTGTCTTAAGCGAGGTAAGAGGGAGTTTGTTAACACGGGACTTAAAAACTTGAAGATTTGGGGGAAGGAAAGACCTCCGCTGGCAGTAGGTTCCACAGTCTGGAAACTCCAGGGATAAAAGAACGAAAGAAATGGAAAGTTCGAGGTCTGTTCAATTGGACCGTATAGGGATGCATACGTGCGGCACAACGAGTTTCTCTGTTGGGAGCTGCAAGAGGAGGGACTATACTGAATAATTCGTCGGAGCAGAAGCCGTAAAAGTATCTATAGATGATCGATAGATCTCCCACAACTCGACAATGGGCAAGAGTAGGAAGTCTTTGAGAAATTAAGGGATCATTAATAAGACGAACAGTTTTTCTTTGAATGGCATCAAGAATTCTGAGGGTTGTAGGGGATGCCAATTCACAGACATGAGAACAATATTCGAGAATCGAATTTGGACACATACAAAGTGTATAAATTGGAAGCAGAAAAATATTACATGGAATATTTTAAAGGCATTGGCTAAACGACCGGAGCGGTTTTGCTTAATTATAAGAAGAAAACCGCCGTGCGGCGGATTTATTTACTTACGTGTGTAAAAGCCGCCGAAAACCTTAATTAATTTGTTATTACCGGCGGTTTTTACTTATTTTATCGGTAGAAGCCGCGCCTAGAATCTAATAAAAACCGCTGAATAATAGTTAAAGTAACTTATAATTATTTATTTTGCTGTGCCGTAAGCAGCGCCGTATTAAGACAATTTGATGCCCCAACTATTGCCTCATGTGGGGTCCCTTAGCTATGCTACCTTTAAACATTTCCTCGCCTTTATAAAGCCGGCTGTCCATGAGAACGGTTTCCCACACGCTTATTAAAAATACGCGCAGAAAATCCGCTGACACGTCATAGATTACCTACATTTAGATCTGCAGTCGCAAGAAGCATTTTTCGGATTTTTACGACCATGCGCAGTAAACAAATAAATGGGTGGACAAACATGCAGGCTTAAAAGCCGTGGCAAAATACAAACACCGGCACCCCGTACCCTTCGTCCGCGGTCTGACCGTGACGCTCATTAACTACTGTACTTCGAACAGAAAACCAGGATGCCGTCAACAAATTCTTTTCTATAATGCGGATAGTTTGTTTGGCGCTAGGTGCGTTTACCCTCAACTGGCTTGCGCACAAACCGGTTTTTTCGCCCATGAAATGTAACTTTTGTTTCGTGCAGGTTATAACATTGGCAATCCATCAAGATCAGTGTGACACGTCCATTGTAGCGGAAAATAATAATGCATTTTGTTTCGAATATGGTGATTTTATTTTAGAATTTTCTTTGGTAGATACTAAGGTTGTAAAGGTCACTAGATGTCAATAATCATTTGTCTGTGGGATGGAAAATGGATTGGATAATGGATAATAATAAATCCAGCAAATTTGGCAACTTTGGTTAAGAGCTTGTCTTAGACTTTTATTTACCACATACACTTTTTGTTACCTATTTACCTTAGAGTACAAGCTAGACGCTTGCCTGCAACTATTGGCTCACGAACTGTGTGGGACTTGCTGATAGTTGACTCAACAACACTTTCTGTAACAATTTGTCAAAATGCTCCTTTGACATTCTTAAATATTTGAAATGTTTTTATCATCATGTTGTCTTAACATCTTTAATAATGTATAATATTGGCTATGAATTTTTTTAATTTTCTAACCCAAAACCTGTGTCATCGTTTTTGCCTTTTTTGTCGTATTGAAAGTAGGATAAATATATTTTTTTTGCCAAATATCATACTGAAGTAAATAATTAAAATAAGTGTAGTTAATGTCGTCCCTAACACTTCTTTTATTTAAAATGGATCTTTTACGTCTTGTCTTATTTTCAAGCAATAACTCTTCAAGCTTATCAACTAGTTCAGGGTTATAGTTCTTGGCTATTCATTTTAAAAATCCGCACAATCTAGTGGAAAACGCAAAAAAGTTAACTTCGTCTCAACTTCTTTGCGAATCCGCGTCAAAAATGGCTGGAAAAGCATTTTAAATTTTTACTAACCAATCACAACGCTGAATTATCATCCGCGAGCGGAAAACCGCTCTCATGGACAGCCGGCTTAAGACACTTACTTTTTGCACAAAGAAAGTACACTTGATAAATATCGCTATGAGCAACTTTTTTGAGTTCTTTTAGATTAAACATTTCTTGGATGGTCTTCTTGTTTGGTACACGCCTGGAAAGAATGGAACCGCTTCGATCCTGGTCCCGGGGTATACGAGCTGACCCTGTTTAGCCCTATTGACCCCTATGAACTGTCCGGTCGCCTGAAACAAAATTAAAGAAAAACCCTCCAAAAACCCAAAACCCGAAACGACGTTTCGGTGGCAAGTCTGCCACCGTTGTCAAGTCAAAAATTAAGTTAAAAAATAAAAATAAAATACTAACTAATATTTAAATTAAAATTGATTAAAATTTAGATTATTTTTGTAGCGCAAACTGAAAATAGTTTGACATATTATGTGTCATGAGTGACATAAGTAACTGGTGTATTTATTATATGTAAGACAAAAAAGGTAATAGGTTAGTTGATTTTTAGTTTTCCTGAAGATATTTCAGTATCGAGCAAAGGCAACCAAGTGTTATTTAAATTAACTGAAATTGATCCTACACAATTATCTTTATTTAATAATATATACGCACTTTCTTTGATTTTGCGTTTTTAGAACAAGTTTCCTTTGCTAAAATACTCGAAGCATCCCAGTTTATTCTATGATTGTTATCAAATGCGTGTCGGCAGATTTTTGATTTATGAAATTCTGTGTTTTTAATGTATGATCTGTGTTCTTTTATGCGTTTAGCTAATGGTCTACAAGTTTCACCTATATAAAACTTATCGCATTCGCAAGGTATTTTATAAATGACATTTTTGTATTTTCATTTAAGTTGTATAGTTTTGTTATTGTTAATTGAGATCTAATGGTGTTTTTGTTTTAAAGATTGTGCGAATATTAAATTTATGTGCTATTCGTTGAATTTTATTTGATAGTCCGGGAATGTATGGTAAAAATAAATTTGTAATAGGTCTATTTTGATTTTGTCTTATAACTGGAGTTTCAAATTCAAGAAAACAATTATTTATAAAATCAAGAGGATAATTATTTTGAATTAAAATATTTTTTAAATAATCTTTTTATTGTTTATATTTTGATTCGAACAAATGACTTTAATTCTATCAAATAGACTTTTTACAACTCCTTTTTAACCATTATGGGGTGATTTGAGTTGAAGTTTAAGTATCTATTTGAATGTGTAGGTTTTCTGTAAATTTTTGTTTCGAAATTGTTTAAATCTTTTTTATTAAAATGTCCGAATGTCCGAAAAATGTTAGAATCCGCCTAACCAATATAGAGCATATTTCCATTAAACATTTTATTTCATACAAAAGTTTGCCATTGCATTCATTCACGCTTTATCCAGGCCACCTATTTTTCATTTATATTTCTTAATAGACACCCTGTATTTTGCAAACGACCAACTTTTTAATTAAGACAAATAAGGTTAAATAAATCTCTGTATTTTGGCGTAAGGAAATATAAGTACCAACTTGTACAGAGATTTTAGAGAAACCCAGGTGGACTAAGTAAAGCGTAAAGAAATGTAAAGGAATTTTTTATGCAAAATAAAACGTTTAATCTAAAATATCTCAGAAACTGTTCCTCTTAGTAATATTAATTAAGTACACCTTTTTTGTGCAGAAAATATTAAAAAGTAACAATTATCTACTAGCATCATTATATACCGAGGCATCAAAAAATAATGACACAAAGAAACGTACTGCAGGTGGCTCCCTCTACATTTTACAGCAGATATATGAGTAGCTTTTGATTCCTTACTTTAAAAAAGACTGAGACTCTTTGTTTGACCTCCGGACAGTGCGAACGTGCGTAGAGGACTACAAAGTTCTTCCCGGAGTGGCGGCTGGAGGTGTCGTACGAACGTTTTTTACCTTCGGGGATCAAGGAAAGATTCACGCTAAATTGACGGCATCTTTCTTCTGGATCTAAGCGCTGTGAGCGAAGATTCCTATAAGCTGATGGTATCCTGTTTGGTGGTGAACACGAGGTATTTCTCAAATGGCGGGAAATAGATGGGCGTGCCATGGGAACTGTCAGTAGTGAAAGTGAAGGTTATACGTAACACCAGTAGCAGATCTTGGTTTGACAGTCGACAATTTATGCATTGCATCGATAGTTGAATTATTTGTTTTCTTTTGGAATTTCTGGGAGCTACGAGCTTGATTATCCAGATTTTCCGCCGACGAAGCCCTGGAAAGCATAGTCTGGAAGGGGAGAGTGGTGAATTGGACCTGAAGGGACCAAAACCAAGAAAAAAAAATAGAAATAGAATAGAATACTTTAAATAAAGTTTTGTAAGAAAAACTAAAAAATAAATAAAATATTTGAAATTAACTAAAATAAAAAAAAACTTTGACACCATGTATCGCAACGATTAACTTTTCGACTAAGGAAATAGCGTTAGATTGTTGTATTTTGGCTTAAGAAGTTGATGGTAGCATTTTGTACAGACCTTTTAGAGAGTATATTATTTAAAAACTTAAAAATATTTTTACGACACTAATTTTTAATTTTCTTTTCCAGGATGAACGATAAAAGAACAATGAACAATCCGGTTTTCAGAGATCCGTCTTAAATTACATACGCAAAAACTAATGAGTGACTTAATATAAATTATTTGCTGAATTTAAATAAAAAAATGTTTAAAATTATAAAAAAAAATCCGTAAAAAAATATAAAGTTAACCAAAACTTAAAGAGATAGATTTATCTAAAAATATCTTTGACATATAACTATACATATATTAAAATAATTTTCATGGGTACAAATAACACCAACTGACACAAATAAAAGAGTCTATAATTCTTAAAAAAAAATTGTAGAATATTTCTGTTAACACCAATAAAAAAGAGAAATTACTTTACAATATGCTTACAATTTTACATAAAAATATTTTTAAACATGCTACTTAAATTTCTACATTAAAAACTAAATTGAAGTGATAGTGATGTGTTGTAAACAAAGAAGTGGGTTGTCAAGACTGGGCTTTTTTCTGGGTTTACTAGCCCTAGCAACCCTTTTGGTTGCTTTTGTAAGCGGGTCGTGGTTGTTTACGAAAGAACCGTTACCTCTTGAAAAAGTACCGTTAAAGACAACCATTACTTTTCGGATCGGGTTGTGGAGAGTGTGTCCAACAGTAAAGAGGATCAACAGCACTATACGTAAGTTCATTTTAATTTTTATATTTACTTTCTAGTCGAACCGTGTCCACTTTGTTAAGCGTTGATTATATTTTTCTTTAAAGTTCTTGTTTAATCATAATAAAGGATAGCCTACAACATTCCTGAATATTGTAGCTTTCTGATTGTGAAATAATTTTCATGATCGGTTCAGTATTTGCGAAAATTAGCGCTAAAAACAAATTTTACCTCTTTCTTTATAATATTAGTATAATTAAATATTCAAGGAAAAATGACTAAATTCTTTGCTTTTATCTTATCTATTTTTATAAAAAAAACTTGCATCGGGCGATAATCAAACCCGGGCCGCCCGCGTGGCAGGCAAACTTTCTATCATAGAACCACAGGACCACTGCGGCCAATGTATTTTCCTGCTGACCTGATATATACAGGGTGGCCCACCATATTCAACACGGTCTGTAGCTGGATAACCATGGGGTTTTTAAAAAAGTAAATACTGGAACATATACAGGTCGGATAAGGCCACAGTATAAAATTATTTTACTCTATACAGGATGTCTCAAAAAAGTGTGACGTATCAAAGTTTTTTAAATGAAACACCCTATATTTTATGACGGTTTTAGATTCTACTTTAAAAAATAACTCAAGTTTGTTTATAGTACTAAGTGTCTAATTTTATTCGTTTTTGTGATATTTGATTTTTTGAAAAATGCAGAGGTAAAATTAAATTGATTTTACTTTAACACTTTTAACACTGTAAACTTTAAAATGTTTAACAAGATTAGAAAAAGTCTGCCATATCATACCTAGGTCAAATCAGGATCAAATATTTTAGTCATCAGGAAAAAATAATTTCAATTTTTAGAAAATCAAATAGCCATATCTCTCTTATTTTAAATGAAACACCCTGTATTTTTTTACGTCACATGATGACAAATAAAATACTCTTTTAAATGGTGTATAGGTTGCTTATACCTATCTTTTGTGCTTTTTTAGTAAAATCTGTTTTTACAAATTTTTAGTCCAAATGTTAATTTAAATTAAAGTTGGCTGTGACATTAGCAGCCATTAATATTTTCTTAAGAAAATAACAACGACCATTTATTGATTACTAGTGTTTTAGTCAGTTTAAAAGAAATTTCAATGATTTTAAATAAAAACCCTTCTTCTACAACAAGATGATATAATTCTGGTAGGATGTAAAAAAATGGTTTACTTTAGTCTAGAGTTAATCCTGAAAAATATTCCAGGAGTAACCCTCTGATAACCTTAATAGTTGTTTTAAAAAATTTGACACAGTGATTATGGATAATGGAAGAAACGAGTTATAGGTCACAGAATGTCGTCATAACTGACCAGAGGCGTTATTAGGATTGTTTAAAAACACAAGTTTTATCATTCCACATTCAGCTGAAATAAGTGTTATTAGAAGTAGCATTATAAGCAAATAATAATTTTTGTTTATGTGAATTTTTAAAAATGGTGGCAGATAATACAAAATCTTTTAATTTTGTGCTTTTTCCAACAAATTTACATTTTGCAATAATGGCCCAGTAAATAGGCATAGCTATATCATAGCCTACTTACATTTAAATAGACATTTGGAAACCAGAACTAAATATGTTAAAACGGAATTTACTTAAAAAGTATAAAAGATAGGTATAGGCAACCTATACACCATTTGAAAGAGCATTTGGTTTGTCATCATGTGGTGTAAAAAAATACAGGGTGTTCCATTTAAAATAAGAGAGATATTGCTTTTGACTTTCTAAAAAATTGAAATTATTTTTTTATTACCCTGTATAATCGATGATCTCGATATGACCTACGTATGATAAGGCAGACTTTTTCTAATCTTGTAACATATTTTAAAGTTTAAGGAGTTTATATTGTTAAAATAAAATTAATTTAATTGCACCCCTGCATTTTGAAAAAAAATCACAAAAACGAATAAAATTAGACACTTGGTACTATTAACAAACTTTAATTATTTTTTTATGTTGAATCTAAAACCGTCATAAAATATAGGGTGTTCCATTTAAAAAATATAACTTTGATACGTCACACTTTTTTGAGACATGCTGTATAGAGTAAAATAATTTTATACTGTGACCTTATCCGACCTGTATATGTTTCAGTATTTACTTTTTTAAAAACCCCATGGTTATCCAGTTACAGACCGTATCGAATATGGTGGGCCACTCTGTATGCATACCAAGAGATTTATTTACAATATTTTTCGAATATTCGAATATTTGAAAAATTTCAAATTATTCGAAAAAATTCGCGCCCATCCCTGGCGTCGCCACTGGTATACAGGCTGTAGAATATTTTTTAACCGCAGATGGGTGCAGATCGCTTCCTATTCGAAGAATATTAGTATCGTTTTATATTTCAAATACAAAGTAAACTAAACATAACTGCAATATCTATTCAATTCAAAATTATGTTTCTTGTCTCTCCAGTTATAGTTTATGGTTGTTATATTACACAATTTCGGTT
Source organism: Listronotus bonariensis (assembly GCA_014170235.1). Classification (NCBI taxonomy): domain Eukaryota; kingdom Metazoa; phylum Arthropoda; class Insecta; order Coleoptera; family Curculionidae; genus Listronotus; species Listronotus bonariensis. Next base: position 75,585 of record JACEGR010002667.1, on the reverse strand, counting down.
CCATAACTTGTGCATTCAATTTGTAAATACCAACATTGCTAGTATATGCGAGTAAACTATTTAATAACTAGCATTAAACTGGATGTAACTATTTTACTAACAAGAAAGAGGAAATTCCGGGAGCATGGTCCAAGCGAGAAGCTTTTGTTGCGTGATTTATGGCGTTCCTGTTTATAAATGTATAGGGTTTTCCATTTAAGAGAAAAAACGGCATATTTTCTGACTTCGTATTTTTAATAGATATTTATGTATCAAGGGCGTTAGTTAGGACTATAATGCCCTGAAGGTCGAAATAGCCCGAGGGCTAGATTTCGACCTGATGGGCATTATAGTCCAGTAAAGCCCGTGGTGCATACAATGCTTTATGTTTTACCCAAAAAGAGTTTCTCAATGACTAATTACATTATTTATTCGCAATATAAAAAATATGTTGCACCTGTACCTGTATACGTAAGTTGATAATGACTGGTGTTAAGTTTGACTTTGATGTTTCTATCAGTTAGTCAGTTGGCATTTTTTATTTAACGATTTGCTCAAAATGAAAGAAATTCCACAAAATATAAGAGAAAAGGCCATAAAAGCGACCGAAAATCTTTTGCCAGTTAAATCAAGGCAACAGTATGATCGGGAGTATGGCATATTTGGTATTTGAAAAGATGCAAACGCAATTCTTCAAATAACTGAAACCGTTTTAATGGCATATTTTCAGGAACTGGTAAGTTATTGATTTTATTTTAATACATATGTTTAACAAACTTTATTATTTTTAGTCGGAAAAATACAGTCCGAACTCTCTCTGGACCAAGTATTCCACCCTAAGGTCTACGTTGATGGTCTATGAAAATATAGACATTTCTGCAATACCATCGTCTCATATCTTTTTAAAAGTTAAGTTGAAAGGATACGTCACGAAGAAGTCTAAAGTTTTGGAAGAAGAACAAATATTAAAATTTATTAATGGACTGTTCTTCTATACAAAATAGCGTTAGTGCTACCACCGCTACTACCATCACAAAAAACACCGACCATTCTATAGTGGGAACAGCTACATTTTCCGGGACATTTCAAAATTGTAATTTATATTTTGGAAATAAAGTTTAATTTTTAGTATTGTTTAAAGAAAAATTATTTTTGTATAAACTTGATCTTTATTGTGAGAGAAATAAAATTGGATAAGCAATAAAATTTCCATATCAGCGCATTAGGGCATTATAAGCGGGCATTATCATAATGCCCTAGGTGTGATAGCAGGTATTATTGCTACCATAACATATTCCGTTTCTAAGGTATTAAAGATCAATAATAGATGGGTAAAACATAAAGATTTTTAAGATAGCCAATCGATGTATTTTAGCTCGGAGAATTTGAAAATTATAATAAAATAGTTGCATGCCAAACAAGCGACTAACGTCATAAATGTTGCGTTTTTTAAATTTAACACCATTTTTACCATAGCATTTTTGGATTCCATGGTCAATTTTGAATGTTTTTAACACGCTTTTATTAACTTGGGTTGTAACTATCTATCTATCAATCTATCTATCTGGCTGCCTATGTAACGGAATCTTTGAGCCTAATTTTAACCAACTTCCAGCTATTCGATTTCTTTGAAACTTTGCACACGTATTAAGGAAACATGACAATGCAATAATCTGCAAACAGTATCCCGTTATCTTTTTTGGATCGCCAGGAAAAAAATTCCATTATATTATAAAAACAACACCTAGGCTGTCATCTGTTGGCAACATTTCAAACTTTGCTATTAAATGAAGAAGAAATTTTTAGTTTTTACACAATTTGGTTAGTTGCACCATTGGTGTTCAATTTTTATGAACAATAAAAATTAATAAGTTCTTTTACACAATTGGGTTAGTTGCACCATTGGTGTTCAATTTTTATTAACAATAACAGTTAATAAATGCCGTTAACACGCTTTTATTAACTTGGGTTGTAACTATCTGGCTATGTAACGGAATCTTTGAGCCTAATTTTAACCAACTTCCAGCTATTCGATTTCTTTGAAACTTTGCACACGTATTAAGGAAACATGACAATGCAATAATCTGCAAACAGTATCCCGTTATCTTTTTTGGATCGCCAGGAAAAAAAATTCCATTATATTATAAAAACAACACCTAGGTTGCCATCTGTTGGCAACATTTCAAACTTTGCTATTAAATGAAGAAGAAATTTTTTAGTGGGTTGCAATATATTGGCAACGGTCCAAACATTGCCTGGATTGCCATCTGTTGGCAAAATTTCAAACTTTGCTACTTAATGAAGAAGAAATTTTTTAGTGAGTTGCAATCTGTTGGAAAAATTTTAAAATTTGCCACTCTTGTTCATTTAAAAAATTTTTCGCCATTTTGTCAAGAGTAGCAGAAACTAAAAAATGAAAAATAATTAATAGTTTAAAAAAACTAAAAAACACGCTTTTATATGCAACCGAACTAAAAATTAGAAAATAATTTTTCATTAAAAAAAATATTGTCATTTCATAGTAAAAAGCGTGGGGTGATAAATATATTAAATGTTATAAATATTATATTTGCAAATATCTATGATGGAAAAGTTATGAAAAAATAGTAAAATGCACCCCACGCTTTTTACTATGAAATGACAATATTTTTTTAATGAAAAATTATTTTCTAATTTTTAGTTCGGTTGCATATAAAAGCGTGTTTTTTAGTTTTTTTAAACTATTATTTAATAAGGATACTATAAGTCTATCTTCAACTGTTTTATAGTTGTTGACGCTTAATCAGTCACATATTCTGCTTATATTATTTATTTAATTAAGAATATCAATATAAAAAGCAGGTACCGCAGGTGGTATAGATGGGTCCATATTTAATTCAATCTGAAAGCGATGCCGCCAAGTACACAAAAAATGATAAAGTAAACAAACCATTTCGAATGCACATAGCCTCGGACAGAGCCTGATTACATATTTTTAGATAAATAATAAAAATACATTGATAAACACGTATCACCTAGGGTAGGGCGGGGCTAGTTGAGCATAGAGGTAAGTTGGGCAATCAAAATATCTCAAAAACTATCGACCGCACGCGAAAGCATCAAATAGCGTAAAGAAAAGGTTGCGCGAGGGGAACTCATTGTGCGACCACTAATGGTGACGCGGCGATCGATAAAAGTATCCGTGCGCATTGTTTATTTTGTGATTAAAAAGTTGAGTTAGTGTTTCGGCTCCATATGTTAACACAGGCAAGACACACCGGTCGAAAACTTTTCTTTTAAGACAAATCGGGATATTAGTTTTTAAAATGTGACCCAGCCTTCTAAAGGCTGCCCAGGCTAAACCAATTCTTCTGGTTATTTCGCACGTTTGGTTATCTCTCCCCAGACGAATTTCATGACCTAGGTACTTATATGAATGTACCTGCTCTATATTTTTATATATATTATACAGCGTGCTTTATTAAAAAAGAACATTTTTTGCAATAAATTAAAAACCCGATATTTAACTGTTTTTCTGTTGGCAACACGTTATTCAGCGAAAAAAATACTACAACTTTACACATTTAACCGACTTCGTATCTTCAACAATAATGAAGTTAGCAATGGTACCGTCTTAAGTTTGATCACCCAGTAGACACACATTTTTACATTGACAAAATATTAGCTCTGCAAAATAAAAATAAAATCTCCATAAATTTAAGCCTAATGGAGAAACTAAGCACGAACTATTATCCATTAAAACAGCATGCCGCTGGCAAACATTCTCATATCTCTCAAACAAAATATACGATTTTCCATTTCTTCCACGTCTGAAATATCGATCGATTAGGGGCTTTATTTCGCCAAAAACGAGCGTTTTACAGACTTCCTCGCGAAATTCCCGCGAAAAAGCGACTCATTCTTTCACCCCTGAATTTATTACATGTAACATGTAAAAATTTTGCGTCTCTGCTTTCTCGATGTTCCAACCGACTTTAACAAAGAAGCGATTTATTGGAATAGTTATTTACATTACAAGATGCGAAAGTTTACTTTTTGGTGTGAGGTGGTTTTTAAATGGCCGAGGCGAAGCCGAGGCTATTTAAACCTCCGAACACTTGAAAGGCCTTTCGCATCGTGTAATGTATTATATTTTTCTGCTACTGTTCTATGTATCGCATAATTTAATAATCATTAACATCATGTTTTAATAGAAATATCAGAGATTTTGAAATTTTACCTGTTAAAAATTAATCCATAACAACACATTTATTGTTGACATTGTGTGTCATCAGCACTTGTCAGATATTGAATTATTGTTAATTTAGTATAAATCCATTCCCATTTTAAAATGTTAAATGAATATGAAAATGGCATCCAAAAGGCAGCTGACCTTGCATGTGCCTCACTTCTGCCAGACAAATCTAAAGAGAGGTACCATCAAACATATAAATCGTTTTCTGAATGGCTTGCTACAAAAAATGTGGGGCGGATTGACGAGAATGTGATGTTGGCGTATTTTCAAGAAAAATCCGAGTCTTTATCACCACCAACCCTCTGGTCTGTATATTCCATGCCCAAGTTAACAATTTCCGTAAACAAAAATCAAGATATTTCGGAGTTCAAGAAACTAGTTGCTTTTATTAAAAGGAAAAACGATGGTTATGAGACAAAAAGTCAAAAATTTTTAAAAAGAAGAAATCATAAAGTTTTTACTTAACGCGCCTGATCAAAGTTACTTAGCAATGAAAGTAATAGCCATTATGGGAGTGGCTGGGGCATGCCGGACAGACGAAATATACAGAATGAAGCTAAGTGATGTAGAAATAAGAAATGACGTGGCTATAGTAAAACAAGTGGAGTCTAAAAATAAAGTTAAAAGAAACTTTGTAGTAACCAACGATGAAGGCTCAGTTCCTTATGTCAGATTTCTACAGGAATATATTAAGCTGAGACCAAGGAATGCTTTAGATGAGCGCTTATTATATCGTTATGAAAGAGGTAAATGTAATAATCAAGTAATTGGAAAGCACACTATTTCAAATGTACCTAAAGAAATTGCGAAGTTTTGAAGCTTGACGACATCAGTAGATACACTGGCCATTCTTTTAGAAGAACGTCAACTACGTTCCTTGCCAATGCTTCGGATGTCGATATTTTGGACTTAAAAAGGCATGGAGGTTGGAAGTCTTCTTCTGTTGCGGAGGGATATATTGCTGAATCCTATAGTAATAAGGTGGAAATTTCAAAGAAGATTTGACACGAAATTCCTACCAATATTTCCTCTAATGAATCTCCTGTCTGGAGTACCCTGGAGCGAAATATAGTGGAAATTTTGTGATATAATCATTGAATTTGTTTTAAAGTCATGTCTGTCATTCACATACATAATTAAAGAAAATGTTCTTTTGTACCAGTTGTAGTATTTCAGATACAACATAATACTAAATAATGTAAGGTTTTATGACCCTAAATGACAATTTTATACAACTACAGTTAGTAAGATAATATCTATGACTGAAGTACTGGAAATAAGTGAAGAGCAAACGAAAGCAAGGTATAGGTCTAAAAAATTAAAATAACCTATTTTTACCAACTGTAGTAATATAAAGTATATATAAGAATAAACAATGATAAACTTTAAAATTACATATATATTTGCAACTACAATTGGTAAAATTAAAAATATTTATTTTATAGTAAAATTTTAAAGCTCGTGTCAAAGTTACAAATATTAGTTTAAAAGAATATTATTTAACACAAACTTGGTGTAAAATTTTCTTACCGAATACCACACGTACTTAAATTTGTCCGGGAAATTTTTTAAAGAAAATTCAATAATTTTTAAAATATTCGTGGCCTTGAAAAAATTTTCGGAAATAAATTTAGCACTAGTGGTATTACAAGTGAAAATACCACCAAAAAAGTCGCTATTAGTTTCAGTTCTTGATATTAATATTAAATATTCGCTTAAAGCGATCTCTCCTTTTTAATTTTTTTAACTCAACAGCATTATATGCTATTTTCAGAATCTCCTAAAAGAGCTAAAAATTTTAAAATTCTAAATCTAAATAATAGTTTATTTTTAAATTTTTTTATTTTTATTTAATTTATCTTAACAACGGTGGCAGACTTGCCACCAAAACGTCGATTTTTAGTTCTCTATTTACTAGCTTTTTTTTGTTTTGTTTTTTGGTACTATTTATTTATTTTTTGGCGTGTACCCAAATAACTACCATTAATTAAATGAACCGCCGAACCAATATAGAACATATCTTCATCTGAAATAAAGCTAATAAAAAAAATAACGTTTCCCGTAAAACTGACGAATGTCGCTTACGATGTTTTGTAAAAACGCATCGATATATCCTATTCTGAAATCATAAATTTAATAATCTTATGGATACTACCATTTATCGGGGATTTTATTTTTATTAAATTTTGCGTATATTCTCACTCTTACTGATCGGGCCGACTGCTCGTCAGCTACTGCTATCAATTTCTGATGGTAATCGTATTAGCAAAGCGACATCCTACTACTTTCGCCATCTGTTGGTCAGGGTAGGTACTAAAATTTTTAGGGTACGCTGAAATCTCACTTGTGGGGTTCTATGGATTGGTATTCTTTGTTTACACTGGCTAGGAAGTACAATGTCACTTAACCAATTTTTTTTTATAAAATCCCGTTGTTTTGTCATTTTCTTATAAATGACAAGAGCTAAACAAAAAGATAAATAACAAAGTTGTTTAAAATTAAGTTTCTTACATAAAAGGTTTTAATAGTCGAATCACTAAGACAAACAGTTCCCGGGATATTTGGCCTTTAATTTATTTTACCATAAAATTTTCACGGATTAGTGTCTCAACCTTTTATTTTTTTTTGTTTTATCATATTTTTCATTAATTATTTTAAATATCCTGAATTTTAACTGACCGCAAACCTTGTTCTCTGTGTTCCTGCTGAAAACTTTTACGCTAATTATAAATAACAGAAAACAAATAAATAAACTTTAACAAAATAATAACAAGTTTACGATTTCTTTCTAATTTATAAGAAAAAGAAAAAACTTCCTCAGCATTGTATCTGCCCCGCTATTATTAGTTTTCTGAGACTAAGAAAGATAAAATAACATTATTCCAAATAGCTTTTTCTTGCTAATTTACTCCCTCTTCTCGGCTGATAAATTTCAGGAAGATTGTTAGCAGGAAAGAAAGTTTAAAACAGTGAATACTTAAAATAAAGTTTTAATGGGCCGAGTGGGAAAAGCCTTCCAGGTTGATTACGCCAAACAAATAAAACGGGATTCCCTTGTCGCTTTTATAAATCTCGAAAAACTTTTTATATTTAAATTTTATGTAGTACATAGGATAAACTAAATTACTTTTTAATTTTACTTTAACATTTTTAACATATTTTCTAAAAGACAAATTGCAGCGTCCGTTGCTGCATTGGTGGGATCGGCAGCGTCGATCACCGGAGTTGAGCAACGTGAAGTCTGCTCGAGGGTCTGTGGACGGACCGAGCAGCAACCATCCAAGTTATGGAATGAATGGCGTGTTAATGAGAAGGAGCAGGGTCAAGGCACAATAAGCCTCTAAAGCGGCCCACAGACGATCAATATTATTGCGCAAAATTCATATTGTACAATATTATTGACCGTTTGGGGTTTATATTGAAAGCTTGTACAATATATTGTGTCAATCAAAAACCGTTTTTTTTGTGCAATATTGATTTCTTGTGCCGTGTATGGGTAATATTGCACAATTATTTTAGTTTATATGGGTTCAAAAGCAATAGAGAAAGAAACAGGGTTTTTTCTTATTTTCAAACATGTTTTAAGCAGTTTTTTCTTATCCATGTTTTAACCAGTAATCACAAAACAAAACCAGTTATTGTGCAATGGATTAAATATAGTCATTGCGCGAATTAATTGCACTGTTTAGGGACTACTAGCAATATTACTGTACAATTTTTTGCCCAATAATATTGATCGTCTGTGGGTCCTTTAAGGCTGCAGCGCACCCCTAGGGGGCTGTGGTTGGAGCTAGGTGGAAGACCTGAAAGGGCGAAAAAAGACAAATTTCCTAGGTTATAAATTATAAAAATTTAACAGAGAATCAGAGTGTTCTTTTTTCTCTTAAAACCAAGAAATCGTATGGACTGAATGGTATATCTGCAGTCGTTTTAAAACAAATGTGCTCCTGAATTTCCACTTCTTCTTCTGCCACTCAATTTTTTTCTTATGACCCAGGTAGTTTTCTGGAGAACTGAAAAGTCGCACGTGTCCTTTTTCCAAAAAAGGACCTAAATAAAATCTTTTCATCTAAATAAAGATCGTTGCTCTTGATATATCCAAAGCTTGTGATCAGATATGACATAACCCGCTTTTTCCCCTTCTAACTTATACGAGTGCACTTTATAACCTCTTCAAAATACTGTTCCAATATCTAAGAAATGTCCTCTTCCTCAACCCTCAGAATTCTTAATCCCTTTTAGAGAAACGCTGCTCGCGTAATTAATAATCATTTCCTTACAGTAGGGCAGGGATGGCGAGCCTTTTCATATCGCCGTACCATTTTTGTACAAAAATGTAAAATGATGTCCTACGCGTGCCATATAAAATACTTTTAAGTCAGTAAGAAAAAATTTTTAAAAATTAAAAAAAAGTTTAAAACTTTTAAATGACGTGCTAGGCCACGAAATACTTTTCAAAGTGGGTTAAAAATTGAAGAGGAAAAAAGCCTTTTATATACTAACCAGAACTTCCGTCATGCCCCTTCCGGCCGCCGTATAATTTCTACTGAAAAAATACATCACATAAACACATTCTCGTGTCCAAAATTTTACCTCACGCAGTGGCGGCTATTCAGGTGTAGTAAGTGAAGTGCCACTTCACCGAAAAACATAAAAAAACATATTACTATTATTCAAATCATTTTTCTCATTTCTATTCCTTATTTGAAAAAAATCGCCATGAAAAATCTAGCAGATAAATTAACCGCTGGCGCGAGTCGCTTTCGTCCGCTTTCAGCAACACGACATCGCAATCCGCGATCACCAAGTGTATTGCAAATATAACACGGACCGAAGTATACACCTCATGCGGTGTTGTTTACGCTTTGACGCTCTGATGCCATGACAACGCTATACTTGCCGGCGGCCAGAATCGCGGGTGGGGGTATTAGGTGTATTGCTTGGTAAATCGCTAGCCTTAGCGCCTTTACACACTGACTGTTTTAGAGCTTACCCTTTTTGTTCCGCGTTTAAAGGCGGCTGCCAATGAGAGCGGTTTTCCGCTCGCGGATGATAATTCAGCGTTGTGATTGGTTAGTGCAAATTTAAAATGCTTTTCCCTCCAACCACAACACTGAATTATCATGGACAGTAGGCTTTAGAGACCATAAAATAAACATTATCCATTAGGTGGATGAGTGCACTTTTCCGCGGTGTATTTTTAGTGCTCGATATTTTGATTATTAATTCTGGTTAGTGGAGTTTTTCTTGTCTTAAGCGTTTAAAAACTTTCTTAAGAAACACTATATCCCAAGATAGTTTTTCATCTTTGGTCAATATTTCAACTCAAAAGGAGCTTCTACAGAAACTAATAAAAACATAACCATTTTATGAAGATATAATTGATAAATTTGCTGCATTAAAAGATAGAAGGATTGATTTGGTGTATAAAATTTAGGGTAGTTTAGATATTAACACTTTTTACTTAGACTTTTGATAGTTGAGTATTTTTAATTTTGCTAAAATGGTGAATGCTCTTTTTTCCTTCCTGCACTACACCTGTTTTTAGACCCGCGAGCCGCTACTGACCTGACGTGCCATTGGTTCGCCATCCTTGCAGTAAGGTTTCTTTCTCTTGCCCATCGTCGGGCTGTAGGGGATCTATCACTTTTTTATAGGTATATTCACGGCTTCTGCTTCAAGGAATTTTCCAGTACATTTTCTTCTTCTGATGCAAAGCGTGCGCCCCAAAATTTTGTCAAAAATCTGAATTTGTTTAAAAGTTACTAAAAAAAACGATGGTTAAAAAAAAATTACACCCTGTAAGGTCAAAAACTAAGACGTTTAAGACATATGAGGTTTTTTGCTTAGTTTTTATTGTAGAATCAGCCCTTAAAATTTTCGGTTGAGTTACTGGACACCCTCTATATTCAGTTAAATAAAACACTATTTTTAGTCTTGTCTTTTAAAACTAACTTTCTATTTTAATGTATTTTAATACAACTTCTTATTTTTGTTTAAGCATTTATAAGCATCTAGCTGTATTAAAACTTTTCCAAAGAACTAACTGTTTTAAGGTTTTCTCTTGGCAACAGTTTCCAGCAGAATGTATAAACAGGAAAATACGTAAATAATGAAACAAAACCGTTCTGTCTGGACCAGGCATCCGGGATTTCCTCTTTCTTGTTACCAAAATAGTTATATCCACTATTTGATCTTAATGTTAGTTGTGGAATAGTTTACTAATATTTAGTTACGCGACCACGCTTTGTAAATGTAAAGGAGTCGTTGAAGTGGAATCTTGCTATTCCACTAACATTGCCAAGTTTTAAAGGGTCCGCCAAATAACTTTTTTTAATGCTATAAAAAAAACTACTGAATATTTTCTCAAATTTCTTTTTTATTTGAAAGTACAATCCTTTCGGTTAATAATGGAAAATAATTTCATTCAAATGGCTGCCTTGGCTGGCCATGCAGTAGCCTACACGATAGGTCCAATTTTTAAGCACATTATCGATTGTGTGCAGCTGTACTCCACCAAGGGCTTCACGAATATTGTCCTTTAAAGCGTTAATTGCCTCTGGCTTGTCGGCGTAACTCTTATCTTTGACGGTACTCCACAAATAATAGTCCAACGGTGTCAAATCGCAGCTCCGAGGAGGCCAAACGACATTAGCTCTGCGGCTGATAATGCGATCTTCAAAAACAGGGCGCAAAACATCGAGTGTAGCTTCGGCTGTGTGGCACGTAGCGCCATTCTGTTGAAACCAAATGTTGCCAATATCCTCCTCTTCAATTTTTGTGACCAAAAATTGATTTAACATGGCTCGATAACGATCGCCATTGACTGTAACGGCCACTCCTTGCCCATTTTTGAAGAAAAATGGCCCAATTATGCCTCTGGACCAAAATCCGCACCAAACAGTGACTCGTTTTGGGTGCGTCGGCTTTTCAGTGTATGCGTGCGGGTTTTCTGTGCCCCAAATGCGACAATTTTGCATGTTTACATACCCGCCAAGATCAAAATGAGAGTTTTTTTGGCAAAATCGGCATCTTCTGTAAGTCGATCGCAGGCCCACTTAGCAAAGCGAAAAAGCATTGGTTGGTCAGTTGGCTTCAACTCCTGAACCAATTGGACTTTGTATGGCGTCATACCAAGGTCTTCATGTAAAATTCTTCTCAATGATGTCTCCGAAATGTTTAATTGTTCATAACGACGGTGAATTGATGTTGATGACGCTTCACGCACACTTTCTGCCACAGCAGCAATATTCTAGGGTGTACGCACTGTTTTTGGCTTTTCACGCTTTGGTTTATCGATGCGAATGCCAGTTTCTTTTACTTTTTCACAAGATAACGAACATACGGAGCTGACGGTGCTTCTCTTCTTCCAAAATCCGCACGCAATTTTCGCACACATTCTGCAACATTACCATGATTTCGAAAGTAATGTCGCAATATTTCCCAGCGTTGTTCAAGCGTATACACAACCATATTCGTTCAGCAGAAGAAAAAACTAATTATCTGTCCAACTGGACAGGCTCCGAACTTCCCACTTTGTTCGTTCTTTTATCCCTAGAGTTTCTAAAATATGAAACCTGCTGCCCGCAGAGGTCTTTTCTTTCCCCCAAATCTTCAAGTATTTAAGTCCCGTGTCAGCAAACTCCCTCCTAACTCGCTTAAGACACCCACGGTACATTAGTATTTAGGATTTTAGCCTTCGTGGTTTCTCCAAAGATAAAAAAATGTTCCAAAAAAGTTATTGCTGTAAGATAAGTGTTTTAAAATTTTGGGGACACTCTGTGTACATCAAAATTTTTTTAGGACATGTCTTTTGGAAACTCTACAACTCTTATAAAAGACTTTCTGTCATATCTTGTTAAATAACAAAAATATTGCAATTTTTCGGGCCATTGGGTCACCCCAAAATGTTTGTCTACCAAGGAGTTGAAACTGCCAAAACTGTCTGGCGACTAAGGAAATATCTTTCAACAGATACCCAAGTAACATATTTAAAATTCAACTTTTACAAAATAACGAAAGTTAAGTTTTAATTCACCAACCTTTGCTACTTGGTACCTGCCAAAGCCACTATGTACCAAACTTCATAGTCTACCATCGCTTTTACCTATGCTGGAAGCACGCACTAACAAACTTTCAGATTTAACAAAATAACGAAGCTCTGCCGCTCACGGACTCTTAACCAGGATATACACGGTCATGCAAACCTGAAACGCACTTGCATGAAAGCAAATGTCATGTGAAGCTTTGGATGCACACGATTCAGATGTACCTGTCAATTCAGCGTCAGTTTTGGCAGCTGGTGGTGTGATCAACTTGAGCAAGAGCGTAATTCAGCAAAAAGATTTTTTATTTTTGTCAATGTATTCTTTACTTTTAACTTTCCAAAAGCATGGATAACCTTGGTACATATCTATAAAATTACGAAATACATCTTCCTGGCGCCAAAAAGCCATTTTGTTAACTTAAAACCAACAATAGCTTTGTTCGCGGGTCTAGTAATGAACCGATTCTGAACCAGAACCGAACTGTTTTAGAATTATTTTAAAGCGCATGTCTAGTTATTTATTAGTTCGGAATTTTTATTTACCGCGAACGATTTTCTATACAGCTGAGGATGTATTCTAACCTAGCCTTTTGGCTAGGATTTTTCATGGTTAAATTGGATACTATACAAAAAAAAAATTAAACAAAAAGGTAAATTGTTATACTGTCGAATGCCACTCAAGGTCTCTCGGCGGAAGACGAGGGATTCCCTGCCTCCTCTCGTTTTTAACATAAGTACCTATGTGTATTTAACTAAAGATAAAATACAAACAAGAAATGGTAAAATCTTGGAATATTGTCTATATTTTTTAATTAAATCTTTATTTATTTTATTGCATACATACAACATACAGAATCACAAAAATATTAAAAAAAAATATTCAACTGGTATATTAACCCGCATAAAAAGTGGCAGAAACAAATAAACTGTAATAAAACGGTTTATTTCTGTACCACAAAAACAGAAAACAGCTGACCATGTCGACAATACGCATGAAATTCTGAACTGAACTTTTAGTTCCAACAAAAATCCCAGGACTACTAATTAGGTTACGAACCGGTAACGAACTGATTTCATTGTAACCCGCGAACACAGAACTGTTACTAAAAATTTAGGATTTTACTAACCGCGAACGCTGCCTTTTCACTGCGCATGCGAATAGTACCAGAACCGGTTCAGAATCGAACCCGCGAACAAAGCTAATATAACCCCGTTAACGACGTTCCTAAACTGAAACGTTAACTGACGTGTCCTACACATGCACAAGTTTGAACGACGCGCGCCACGAAAAATCAAAGTCGGATGCCAGGCCAGATGTGGCAGTTTTTAAATACTCACGGTCAAATTGGCCTGGCTTTTTTGACAGATGTGACAGTTTTGCATGGCCGTGTATATCCCGGTTTACTCTCTACCATCCTTCCTAGTTGTTTAGTGTACAACAATTAGATATTTATAGCTGTAAACAAATTAATTTAAAATTACAATAACTAAACCATCACAAAAATTATCCAACCACCTTTTTAACGTAAAAGACAAGATTAATAAACATAAAAAATCTGGAGTTTATAAGCTAGAATATTCAGAGTGCAATAGTTGCTACATAGGACAAACAGGCCGAAGCTTCGAAAAAGATTTAAAGAACACTACGCATCATTTAGATTAGGCAAAAGAAATTCAAATTTTTCAAACCATTTTCTAGACTCTGGTCATTCTTTCCCTAATATAGATAGTATAAAGATTTTACACTTAGAACAAAAAAGTAAAAAATTAGATATATTAGAGAACATAGAAATTTATAAACACAATAAAAATAATAATGTAAATCTTCTTAATCTGCAAACAGACATAAAAATTCCCAATTATTTAATATTTTCGACTAACTGTAAAAGTTTATTATAGCAATATACTTGTAACAATAAAGATAGGACCTAACAATTGTAAAGGTTAAACCAGATGTTAAATTTACGGTATAAGGTATAAATTTATGCACTTTTTTGTAATTCATTCACTTTTAAAAAGTCATTTGAAAATGACATAGTATGTCGAAACTGCAGTAACGCAAAAAGCAATATAAAATATGTGACAAAATAACAAAGTAAAATTTGTGTTTTTATTACATTCTACGTACAATAACTAAATTAAAATTCCAATTTTACCTAAGCTATCAAACTATAAAATTATTTAACTTCTCCTTTTGTTTCCGTCTAAGTAGTTCGGCAAATATTTGAGCAAAATTTAGCGATTTGCTAAATCCGGACTATTCGGAATTTTCGTCTATAACAATAATTATGCCCCGAATAGAATTAGCGAACAAGTTCTAGCTTGCAGCTATTATTTTCGTCTTTAATTTAAATTCGGATTTAATTAAGTTATTCTGCAGTTCCTTGTTGGCATTATTTTAATGATTAAGTTAATAAAGCCTTGATATTTGTGTTTTACATTTTGCTATAGAGGGTGTTTCGTAATTAATAATACATAGAGAAACCACATGTTCTGTTTGACAAAATATTTAGATTAACCTAAGTATTAGGGTGGAGCAAAAAAATTAAAGTGAAAAATGTTATTTCTAATAGTGCGCAAAAGTTGCTAATACTATTGTCAAGTATTTTAATTTTTTATGATTTACCCATCTATTATTGATCTGTAATACCTTAGAAACGGAATATGTTATGGTAGCAATAATACCTGCTATCACACCTAGGGCATTATAAGCGGTCATTATGATAATGCCCGCTTATAATGCCCTAATGCGCCAATATGGAAATTTTATTGCTTATCCAATTTTATTTCTCTCACAATAAAGATCAAGTTTATACAAAAAATAATTTTTCTTTAAACAATACTAAAAATTAAACTCTATTTCCAAAATAAAAATTACAATTTTGAAATGTCCCGGAAAATGTAGCTTATCCCACTATAGAATGCTCGGTGTTTTTTGTGATGGTAGCAGCGGTGGTAGCACTAACGCTATTTTGTATAGAAGAACAATCCATTAAAGAATTTTCAATAGTCGATACGGAATTAACCTCGGAATTAACTGAATTGGCAATCATTTTGGCTACTTTTATTTGGATGAAATACTTTCTTCTATATATCCTTCAGCTACTGAAGAGCTTTTCCATTTCCCATGTTGTTTTAGCGTTTCAAACGAAGCAGCTGCCTCAACAAGTAAAGTTGACGATGTGCGACGCAAACAGTGGCCGGTGTGCAGATGTAACAGTCAAAATATCCACTTCGCCGAGCCGAAAGCGGCCGAAGTTTTTTTATATGTAACGTGCACGACAGCACTTAAATGGACATCCAGACTGTTACATTAATCGCATTTTTGCATTAGTCAAGCGAAAGAAACTTGTGCAGATATTTTGTTTGTTTTTGGCTGAAATGGATATTGACAACATAATGAAAAGTGTTAGTTTTAATTTAAAACTAATTAAACAATCGTTTTATTGGATTAGTGCAAAGGATAAAGAAGAAATTAAGGTATTACACTTAATAACTACTTATTTTATTATTGAAGGTTATGTGATTGTGTTAATGTAAATATTGTTTTGGCGCGTAAATCATAACACTACTCCAATAGTGTATAAATATTAAAAGTTTTGTCTAATTTTATTCCATCGTCTGACAAAATTAAAATGCAAATATTTTGAAAATAATTTAATAAAATTTTAATAAATATAGCACCTTTCTTTACTTTAAAAATCACAATTTTTCGTAAAAAAATGCAGGAGGAAAATGTTTTTGATTTTTGTTTTAGAAATTTGTAGAAGAAACTCAAGAAATTAGTAAAGTGACATTGTCAATAGAAAAACAATTGAAAAGGATAAGGCTAGAAACAACTTGTTTAAGCGAATTTATTATTGCCATTTTAATACAAGGCAAAGAAAAAATACCACAGATTTAAATAAGAAAAAGTCAAGAAACATTGATTGTCCATCAAAATTAATAATAACTTTAAGAAAGTTATACCTATATCAAAGTCTAAAGCCAATAAATAATTCATTTAATAAAGTGGACAAGGAGTATCCTTGTTGATTAGAATTTCGAAACAATCACAATCATAGATCTGATGTTGGTGAAGCTCTACGTGCCAGACCTTTGGGGGACGATGCAAAAAGGCCTATATAAACTTAATAAAAATATACTATACCTAATTAAATCACATCAAAGAATGTGTGTAAATATTCTAATTATTATTGAAAAAATATAAATTAACTAGTTATATGTAACAGTCTGGATGTCCATTTAAGTGCTATCGTGCACGTTACATATAAAAAACGTTCGGCCGCGTTCGACTCGGCGAAGTGGATATCTTGACTGTTACATCTGAATATGCGGCCGGTGTAAGCTTCTGCATTATCCAATTTTAAAAATTTTGCGATCAATGTTGGGACGCTTCCTATGGTATTTTTTCCAATGGGTTGTACTGTACATCGACCCTTTCTATAGGTAAGAAAGAATCTTCGCTCCTTTATTACAGCTGGTCTTAATGTTGTGTACTTTTTTATTAAATTTAAAGCGCCTAAATCTTCTTCAATGATAGTAAAACTTTTTGTTAAAGTTTTAGTTTCTGGTACCTTTATAACCAAGACTGTTCCTCTATCTTTAATGCCATCAATAGTCATTTTGACAAACTCATCTCGTCTTAAACCTCCAAAAACACCCATTACCAATAGGACTTTGTGTACCAAGTAGATATCATCAGGAGCCTTCTTAATAAATTTTAATATTTGTTCTCCTTCCAAAACTTTAGACTTCTTCGGGACGTATCCTTTCGACTTAACTTTTAAAAAAGATATGAGACGATAGTATTGCGAAATGTCTATATTTTCATAGACCATCAACGTAGACCCTAGGGTGGTATACTTGGTCCAGAGAGAGTTCGACTGTATTTTTCCGACTAAAAATAATAAAGTTTGTTAAACATATGTATTAAAATAAAATCATTAACTTACCAGTTCCTGAAAATATGCCATTAAAACGGTTTCGGTTATTTGAAGAATTGCGTTCGCATCTTTTCAAATATCAAATATGCTATACTCCCGATCATACTGTTGCCTTGATTTAACTGGAAAAAGATTTTCGGTCGCTTTTATGGCCTTTTCTCTTATATTTTGTGAATTTTTTTCCATTTTGAGCAAATCGTTAAATAAAAATGCCAACTGACTAACTGATAGAAACATCAAAGTCAAACTTAACACCAGTCATTATCTACTTACGTATACAGGTACAGGTGCAACTTATTTTTTATATTGCGAATAAATAATGTAATTAGTCATTGAAAAACTCTTTTTCGGTAAAACATAAAGCATTGTATGCACCACGGGCTTTACTGGACTATAATGCCCATCAGGTCGAAATCTAGCCCCGAGGGGCCTCTTCAGGGCATTATAGTCCTAGTAACGCCCTTGATACATAAATAGCTATTTTGGTTTTTTAAGTTGTAGCTTCTTTCATCAAGATTTTTTATTTATTGTGGGTATTGCAAAAGTTTTATAGAATTAGGTGTTATATAGGGAACGGTCAAAAGTTGCAATTTTACCCAAAGTTTCGAACACCCTGGGAAATAATTTAACGTCACAATTTTTAACAGCGTATTGGATCTTAAAGCCTCATCTTTTCTAACCATTTTTTTATTATTTACATCAGTACCTCTATTCTAAAAGGTAATACAATTTTTTTCAAAACTTAAAGTTTAGATGGTCATATTTCCGAAACTAATAAAGATATTTATGACAAATGTAGAACTTTTTTAAAGGTCTTAAAAAAGATCCTTTTATTGGTGATATAATATACAGAGTGACTTTATTTTAATTATACTTTTGTCATACCCTGTATATCTTAAGAGATAATAAAAATCTGATTACTGATTTAGAAACTTTAAACCAACAAAGGAAACTATTTAAAATTATTTTTTATTATTAAAAATAAAAATTTTTAGAGTTTTGAAATTGTAACTTTAATTAACACCCGATTTAAAAATTTGCATTTTTTTAGAATAAAGACACTGATATAAATAAAAAAGCAATGGTTAAAAAGATGGGGCTTTAAAATCCACTACACTGATAAAATTTAGGTCAAAATGCAGCATTTGATTCTCCCCTGTATAACACCTAACACTATAAAACTTTTTGCAACCCCCATATTAAATAATGATGTTAATGAAGAGAGCTCCAACACAAGAATAAATATATTAACCAGAAGGATATCTCTTTTACCTTGAGCGGCGCAGGCTGTGACCTTCGAGGACTACTAAACCGAAATTGCCAGTGCAGTAGTGAAAGGCGAAGCAACGACTCGGTAACGGTCAATGTATTTTATATAGTTTATTGCGATACGTTTTATTTTTCTGGACTATAATATTATATATAAGAAACTTTATTTCAAATAAATTTTGAAAGTATTGTAATACAAAAAAATTAATTCAAAAGTTTGAAAATATCTGCAAAAATACTAGTTTTTTACATCCTTGTGAAAATTTTCCAATTAATTATTTAATTAAATTATTTGGTAGAGTTAGATTATTCCATACACTCAAATGTATAAACAAGAATTTCAAACATGTTAAAAATAGAAAAATTGTCATATGGAAAAATAAATAGACATATACAATACATATTTTAAAAAACTGAAGCGTATCCAGAGTAAATATTATGATAGAAATGTCAATTGCCCAACGATTTTATTATTTGTCTGATCAATACCCCAGATTGATGAGAAGATTGGTGCGATCTGGTAGCTAGGACTTACCGAATTATTTTTTAGGTTTTAGTACAATAAAACCGTTTAACATAAAAAGTTTTTTTACATAATTTATTTTCAAGTTTTTAGTTTTGTTGTTAGTTGATACTTCTCATTCTATTGAGCTCACCTTACTATAATTAACCAGAACTAACCAACGATTCTATATTGAAGTAGTTGTGGAAAATATGTAATTCGCCATTTTGCAGCAGCGTCCATCGTGAATTTTATTTTTTTATAGTGTGTATTCTACCAACCAAGCCCTTTCATTTGATACCCATATTGAGGTAGTTGTGAGAAAAAATATGTAATCCGCCATTTTGTGGCGGCGCCCATTTTGGGTTTTAATTTTTTTATAGTGGGTTCTATTCTACCAATCAAGCCCTTCCATTTGATACCCATATTAAGGTATTTGTGAAAAAAATATATATAATCCGCCATTTTGTGGTGGCGGCCATCTTGGATTTTATTTTTTTCATAGTGGGTTTTATTCTACCAATAAAGCCCTTTAATTTGATACCCATATTGAGGTTGTAGTAAAGTAATATGTAATCCGCCATTTTGTATCGGCGGCCATGTTGGATTTACAATCATAAAGAATATGTTATATTGTATTGTCATCAAGACTAAGGAAGTGTACCAAATTTCAGATCGATCGGTCGTCAGGAAGGGGGTCAAATTTCAATTAGTAGATTTGACCCAAAAAATAATTCCAAATAAATAACAAACAGGTCAATTAAAACCGTTTAAAAATAGTTTTTACATCCTTGTGAACAATTTCCAATTAGTTATTTAATTAAATGGTTTGTTACAGTTAGACTATTCCATACCCTCAAATGGATAAATAGAAACTTTAAAAATATGAAAAATAAAAAATTGTCATATGCGAAAATAAATAGACACATTTCATAATAATTATTAATATATCTCAATACGACATATTATTAAAGCATCTGTTTTATTTGATTGCATAGATGTTATAAAATGCATTATAATAATATTAAAATATATTTTTAAGAGATAGGTGCCTAAACATGTTAATTTCTTAGGTACGCTCATGAAACGCCTGCAAAATATGCAGTTTGAGGTCATGAGACGCGCTAGGAAACATCAAAGAAGCCGCCTTCGAGATATCCTTCTGGTTAATATATTTATTCTTGTGGCTCCAATGCTCAGTTCCTTATGTCAGATTTCTACAGGAATATATTAAGCTGAGACCAAGGAATGCTCTAGATGAGCGCTTATTGTATCGTTATGAGAGAGGTAAATGTGTTAATCAAGTAATTGGAAAGCACACTATTTCAAATGTACCTAAAGAAATTGCGAAGTTTTTGAAGCTTGAAAACATCAGTAGATACACTGGCCATTCTTTTAGAAGAACGTCAACTACGTTCCTTGCCAATGCTTTGAATGTCGATATTTTGGACTTAGAAAGGCATGGAGGTTGGAAGTCTTCTTCTGTTGCGAAGGGATATATTGCTGAATCCTATAGTAATAAGGTGGAAATTTCAAAAAAGATTTTACACGAAATTCCTACCAATATTTCCTCTAATAAAGTAACAGTGAAAAATATGAATATTAAGGTAGTTAAAGGTGATAACGATACCCCAACAACAAATTTAAAAACTGTTAATTCAAGTATTATTCCTCCAATCTCTTTTGCTAATTGCTCAAATTGCACAATTACTTTTAATGTCAATACCTAACCTAGTTTTGTCATAAATTAGTTACTTTTTATAAATAAATCCTAATATTTCCCACAAGCATATTTTCTTTTTTTTACTCTTACTTGTTTGTCCAGGCGCTGAAAATATTACTTTCGTAGCTAGCAACGCTTAGCAACCAGGTAACACAAAGGTTCTCTTTTGTTATCATTCGCGTTGCTAGGACCACAAAGTTTTCTTATTAATACAATAGTAGAAAAACGGATTTTTAGCGACGTCAGGGCACATATCTTTGTAAAAAGGAGCTCTTAAAAAAACATGTATAGGAAGTCCTCATATTATTTTTGTGTGTTCTATATAAATCTAGGAATTTCCCTACATATTCTAAGACACTCTGTACATTACCAATAAAGTAAATTCTTTATAAAATCGATGCGACCAATATTTAGGTCAAAGTTTTCTTAATTCTTTCGCAATTACCAAAAGGGGCTTTAATTAAATTTGCAGGGAGTTTGGATTATTCGCCATTTCCGCCTATAACAACACAACTTAAGATAGATTTAACTTGGCCTAATGGTTTTCGTCTTTAATTGAAATACAGCGTGTCCCAAATAAGCAATATTGTATTGATTTAATTAAAATTATCAGATAAAAAAAAATAAATTTGAAATATTTTAGTTAATTTTACATTTGTTAAAAATTAACATTAATTGTGTGCTGTTAGAGGACTCTGTACCTATAGTAAGAACATTTTAAAAGCGCAAATTCGGTACCCTTCAAAAACAATACAAAAAACATAAAAAAAGGCCGCCTGCAATCAGACTATTTTATACAAAGGTACAGTTATCCTTTACAGCGACGCGCCGATACACTATGGGATAGAAATCCATTATTTTGGCCAAAAAGCAAGTTTGAAATTTTAATGGCTCATGCTGTGTATTTCAAAGCAGATACTCCAAACTATATGTACGCAAAATTATAAAAGGATATGACGACTTCTATTGGGGTAATAAGAAACTTGAAAACATACAACATGTAATCTACTTAGTTTATTATTAGCCTTGTTTACTAAAAAAGTAAAAGAGTTTAAATAATAAGAGCTATTGCCGTGTTTCCGATGCAGTCTCGCTACTTTTGTCAAAGATTTTTTTACCTTTTTCTTTATCAGTTTTTGTACTTACAATTGCCTCTCTACTTTTTGCTACTTCTGAGTGTAAGAACAGATACAAGATTTTTTTATAATTTACAAGGTTTTCCATTTTAAAATTTAATATATTTTGTCCTAAACTGTATATCCTAAAAGATAAAATCATTCTGATGAAAAATATGAATTCTACAGAATCTACCCAACAAAACAGTTTTTTTATTTATTTTATACGTTAAAAAATAAAAAAGTTGGGAAGATGTATCTCTATTACGCTTCTAAGATTAATTTAAAATTATTTTACACATTTGGATGGTCATATTTCCGAAACTAATTGAGAAAGACACATCAAATGTAGTATTTTTTAAAGCATTTTAAAAGATTTTTTTGGTGGTGATATAATATTCAGGGTATTCCATTTAAAAAAATCATACCTATTGTCGTACCCTGTATATCATATGAGATAATAATCATCGGATTACTGATTAGAATACTACCGAATTAACCAAACAACCTGACATTTTAGTTTATTTTGTACAATAAAAAATAATAATGTTAAGGGGGTGTATATAATAAGTTTTAGGTCTCCAAAAAGCATTTATAATAATTTATAATATTTTTCTAGTAAAAAGCACCTCATTTTAAGTTAGATTGGTAAGTTTCAGAATTTTGACCAAAAAATTAATTTTTATCCCATAGTACGATGACCAGCTGCATCAACCGGCATATCATAAAAGAAATATAGCAAAGGCGGCCGCGAAGACAAGCATGCCGATTTATTTGCTTTAAACTTTTTGTGATTTTTTTTTCTTATCAAAGAGCACCGAATTTACATTTTTAAACTGTTCTATACACTGCAAATTGTTTTTTGTAATAATTTTTAAGTTTTGCTAGAAAAACTGATGCAACGCTTTTAAAATAGTGATCTTTTTTTAATAAATGCTCTTTAAAAATTAGATCCTTAATTCATTTTTTTCATTTTATAAATTATATTTTTTTTATCTTAAACGGTTTTATATAAAAACTAAAAAATAATTCGGTAAATCTTCAGTAAATCCTAGCTACTAGATCGCACTAATCTTCTCATCAATATGGGGTATTTGTCATAGTTGTGCGTAGCGTATCCAAAGTAAATATTATTATAGAAATTTTACGTGCCCAACGATTTTATTAGTCACCAGACAGTTTTGACAGTTTCAACCCCTTGCCAGACAAAGTTTGTATAACACTCATCCTTTGCTTATGAGTGGCCAGGTTTTGCAGAGCGGGGACACATTTAACCTTGTGGGCATCACATTTGAGAATAACCTTAACTGGCATAAACACATTGCATCTATAGCCACCGCGGCTTCAAAAAAGCTTGGATTTCTTTTCCGAGCTTTTCTCCTTCCAATTTATACACTTTGTATGTGTCCCAAATTCGACCCTCTCTAAAATATTGTTTTCATGTCTGGGGAATGGCATCCCCTACAACCCTCAGCATCCTTGATGCCATTCAAAGAAAGGGCTGTTCGTCTTATTAATGATCCTTTACTTACTCAAAGACTTCCTTCTCTTGCCCATCGTCGAGCTGTGGGAGATCTATCGCTCTTCTGTAGATACTTTTACGGCTTCTGCTTCGACGAATCATCCAGTATAGTCCCTCCTCTTGCAGCTACCAACAGAGAAACTCGTGGTGCCGCACGTATGCATCCCTATACGGTCCAATTGGACAGGCCCCGAACTTCCCATTTCGTTCGTTCTTTTATCCCTAGAGTTTTAAGACTGTGGAACCTACTGCCAGCGGAGGTCTTTTCTTTCCTCCCAAATCTTCAAGTATTTAAGTCCCGTGTCAACAAACTTCCTCTTACCCTGCTTAAGACACCCACGGTACGTTAGTATTTAGGCTTTCAGCCTTCGTGGATTGTCCAAAGATAAAAAAACAATAAAAAAAAGTTGTATTGTATCATGTAGTATTCTCAAAATTTAAAGTTTATAAATCTGAGTAGAAAAAATAAAATTAGCAATTTTTTACATTACGTATTATAACTTAAATAATGGGCAAGAGAGGGCAAAATTTAAAAGAAAATTTAATAATTTTTTAATATTGTTTAAAATTTGATACCCTAAGCCAAGTATTTTAAAAACTGTTAATGCAAAATGTAAAAAATTGACAAAAATATTTTTTTACTTTAATTCTCCAACTTTAAATTTTGACATAAAATTTAATTGTCCACAATATTAACTCATTCAATTTTGTCCCGTTATTTAAAATAAAGATATTTTACTCTTGGTCGTTTTTCATATTTTAAGTTATAAGTATATTACCAATCACAGTAAAATTTCGTTTTAAAATTCCAAAATTTTTGGTTCATCTGTAATCTTTTAAAACCTGTATAACCTCTTCTTTTTTAACACGCTTTTATTAGCTTGGGTTGTATGTATGTAGGTATGTAACGGAATCTTTAAGCTTAATTTTCACCAACTTCCAGCGATTCGATTTCTTTGAAACTTTGCACACGTATCAAGGACCCATGACAATGCAATAATCTGCAAACAGTATCCCGTTATCCTGATTAGGATCGCCAGGATAAATAAATTCCTTTATAGATTTTCTGTAGGAGATTAACAAAGAAAGAGCTAGTGCGCGATCTGCGCATGCGTGCAGTTTCGGACGTACTCTCAGCATAAGGCTGACAGAAACTTGTTCGGAGTAGTTGCGTTCTGAAACCCCATGCAACAGTAAAGCTTTAAATGAAATGATTAGATTACGAAATAGTTCGTGAAACATTTCAATATCACGTGTCCGCAGAAAACTAATTAATATATCGAACTAAAAAATGAAAAATAAATAATAGTTAAAAAAACTAAAAAAACACCGAACTAAAAATTAGAAAATAATTTTTCATTACAAAGAGTTTGTATTACAGTAATAAAAGGTCAAACAATGAATCATAATTATATACCTTAAAATAGAATTATAATAAAATTTAAGATAATAACAGAATAATTCACTTCAGAGTAAAAGCGTGAGGTGCATTTTACTATTTTTTCATAAATTTTTCCTCATAGATATTTACAAATGAAATAATTATAACATTTTATATATTAAGCACCCCACGCTTTTATTCTGAAGTGAATTATTCTATTATTATCTTAAATTTTATTATAATTCTATTTTGACCTTTTATTACTGTAATACAAACTCTTTGTAATGAAAAATTATTTTCTAATTTTTAGTTCGGTTGCATATAAAAGCGTGTTTTTATAGTTTTTTTAAACTATTATTTATTAAGTCGGTTAATAAACTTAACTTTGCTTTTGTATCATCAATAAAAGGACAAACAAAATACGTGAATTTACTTTTAGAAATATTTTTAATTCAGAAAAACTGCTGCGGAAACTGCATTTAACGTTTTCCAATAAATCGCTTTTTTGTTAAAGTCGGTCGGAACGTCGAGAAAGCAGAGACGCAAAATTTTTACATGTTACATGTAATAAATTCAGGGGTGAAAGAAATAATCGCTTTTTTCGCGGGAATTTCGCGAGGAAGTCTGTAAAACGCTCGTTTTTGGTGAAATAAAGACCTAATCGATCGATATTTTAGACGTGGAAGAAATGGAAAATCGTATATTTTGTTTGAGAGATATGAGAATGTTTGCCAGCGGCATGCTTTTTTAATGGATAATAGTTCGTGCTCAGTTTCTCCATTAGGCTTAAATTTATGGGAATTTTATTTTGGGTTTGTTTCTTCATATTTTATCAATAGAAAAATTGTTTTTATAGATCTATTTTTGTCGCATTTGATCTACTTACAATTAGGGAACACTATGGAGTGTTGATACACAAGGAGGCATGTTACAGTTTTGTATTTCGCGCCTAGTAACCAGCAAATCGGTAAATCTTCTAGTAAATCGTTTATTTAATAAATGCCAATCGGTAGGAAAATTGTCACATACATCATTGTAGCCTTGGTTGTTCAGTAAATAAATGTGTATTTTTAAGCTCACAAATGTAAGTATAGTAAGAACATTTTAAAAGCGCAAATTTGGTACCCTCTGAAAATAATACAAAAACATAAAAAGGCCGCCTGCAATCGGACTATTTTATACAAAGGAGCCGCTATCCTTTACAGCGACGCGCCGATACACTATGGGATAGAAATCCATTATTTTGGCCAAAAAGCAAGTTTGAAATTTTAATGGCTCATGCTGTGTATTTCAAAGTAGATACTCCAAACTACATGTACGCAAAATTATAAAAGGATATGACGACTTCTATTGGGGTAATAAGAAACTTGAAAATGTATTTGAAGTAAACATAAATAGACAACATTTAATCTACTTAGTTTATAATTAGCCTTGTTTACTAAAAAAAGTAATAGAGTTTAAATAATAAGAGCTATTGTTGTGTTTCCGATGCAGCCTCGCGAAGTCTCGCTACTTTTGTCAAAGATTTTTTTACCTCTTTCTTTATCAGTTTTTGTACTTACCATTACCTTTCTACTTTTTGCTGCTGCTGAGTGTAAGGACAGATACAAGATTTTTTTATAATTTACAAGGTTTTCCATTTTAAAATTTAATATGTTTTGTCCTACACTGTATATCCTAAAAGATAAAAGCATTTTGATGAAAGATATGGATTCTACAGAATCTACCCAACAAAACAGTGTTTTTTATTTATTTTATACGTTAAAAATAAAAAAGTTGGGAAGATGTATCTCTATTACGCTTTTAAGAATAATTTAAAAATTATTTTTCAGATTTGGATGGTCATCTTTCCGAAACTAATTGAGATAGACACATCAATGTAGTATTTTTTTAAAGCATTTTAAAAGATTTTTTGGTGGTGATATAATATTCAGGGTATTCCATTTAAAAAATCATACCTATTGTCGTACCCTGTATATCATATGAGATAATAATCATCGGATTACTGATTAGAATACTACCGAATTAACCAAAGAGGCTGACATTTTAGTTTATTTTGTACAATAAAAATAATAATGTTAAGGGGGTGTAAATTTATAACATATACTAATAAGTTTTAGGTTTCCAAAAAGCATTTGTTATAATTTATAATATTTTTTCAGTAAAAAGCATCCCATTTTAAGTTAGATTGGTAAGTTTTAGAATTTTGACCAAAAAATGAATTTCTATCCCGATGCGATGACCAGCTGCATCTACCGGCATCTCATAAAAGAAATATAACAAAGGCGGCCGCGAAGACAAGCATGCCGATTTATTTGCTTTAAACTTTTTTGTGATTTTTTTCTTATCAAAGAGCACCGAATTTACATTTTTAGACTGTTCCTTCTATATGTACTTAGTTTATACCAAGGTTAGTTTATATTTATAAGGTTGCGACACACCCTCAACTTTTAGGCGGTTCGAGGTCAGGGACGCAAGGAAAGGCATTCCACGGAGAAAAGTTGGCAAGACTGGGTAAAATCAAAGCTGATGATCAATCCAGTGGCGTCTAGAATTTGCGCATTGTTTTGGAGAGTGATATTTGTTGAAAGATGTAATTCCAAATGTTTTTTATTTAAAGTAAAATAATTTACGATTTAATATTAATTAAAAACTGTTTTGTAAACGGTTGTTTTACTAATACAATAAACTGTATATCTCCGGTACTGAACAACATGGCCAAAAAATGGGAGATGTGACGTCATTACACGTCAAAGCAATAGGGCCGAATGTCGCGACCCTATAAAGACCGACTTTGGTTTATATATGAAATTTACTATTAGGCCGCTTTCAGACGGGCGACTTTTTGCAGTCGAAGTTGACTAAAAAAATATCGGCGTCTTGTCGCCAATTTCGACTACAACTGTAGTTGTAACTAGCGACTTTTTTGTAGTAACGTGGACCACAAAATGTCGTCAGTACCGGCAGAACAACTATAAATTTGACAGAAGAAGCATTACTTTTGTTACTTCTCCAAAAGCGAAGGCGTAAAAGAAGAAAACCACGTAAATTTTGGGTACATCCTATTCTTAATGTCTGAAATTTGGACAATTTTATACATTGTATCATATAATAACTATCCCTATCAAACAGCTTCATTTTGCCAAATATCAATGCCAGTGTCAAAACTTGTTTTTGTCTCCGCGCCGTGTAGTTTGAAAGTAGTCCGTGCGAAAAGAAAAAGTTGTAGTCGGCGTGTAGTCAGTCGATGGGATCGGCGATTTCTTCATAAGAAGTTTGGCAACGCTGCTTCTATCAAGACTGTCATTTTCATAATGACGAACTTCATGTTATCAGCTGACCAAAATAAATGCGCCTATTTCCCTTCTTTAATTAATGTTTGTTGTAAAATTTAATATTTTTCAAAATTAATTTACATTTTTCATGTGCCCCGAGTGCAGTGTATTAATGTTTTCTTGTGTTTGACGTTGGATTTATACTATTTTGTCCCCACCCAGCAACCCTGTTCACTCCACCGTCCCGTAAATAAGTTTTTATTAATAATAAATTATAGAAATGGATTTTGGAATGCGCACACAGATTTGTGTCATAATCGACCTATAGAAACCCCCTGAAAAGAATTTTTGAAAATCTCTTATAATAGCGAAAACCGCTATATCGAACTATTACCAAAGTCACTAACCACTCCTGTAACTGTGGCCATAAAAAACTCGGTTTTTAAAATGTAAGAAAAAATCACCCTAATAAATGAACAGATATTACTCAACTGCTCTTTTATTTAATAAATTTTATTCGTTGCTCCGCCCGCAAATCGGTGATTTATCGAATACATCAAGTTCAGGTTTCGCATGGTCTTTTTGACGGGCCTATAAAATATATGGAAAAAGTTATATTAGTTTTTTATTAGGTAAATACGAAGAATCGTATAAAAGAAAAGTATATTGGCAAAGATAAAAAAATGGTATATTCTATTCTATTCTATTTTTTCTTTCTTGGTTTTTGGTCCCTTCAGGTCCAATCCACCACTCTCCCCTTCCGGACTATGCTTTCCAGGGCTTCGTCGGCGGAAAATCTGGATAATCGAGCTCGTAGCTCCCAGAAATTTCAAAAGAAAACAAATAATTCAATAATCGATGCAATGCATAAAATGTCGGCTGTCAAACCAAGATCTGCTACTGGTTACGTATAACCTTTACTTTCACTACTGACAGTTCCCATGGCACGCCCATCTATTTCCCGCCATTTGAGAAATACCTCGTGTTCACCACCAAACAGGATACCATCAGCTTATAGGAATCTTCGCTCACAGCGCTTAGATTCAGAAGAAAGATGCCCTCAATTTAGCGTGAATCTTTCCTTGATCCCCAAAGGTAAAAAACGTTCATACGACACCTCTAGCCGCCACTCCGGGAAGAACTTTGCACGTCCGCACTGTCCGGAGTTCGAACAAAGAGTCCAAAAAGGGTATAACTTATATTATTATAAATAAATATCTTGCTGAGAAAGTTAAAAATTATTTTTAAAGTAAAGTACAGGTGTCGTCTTTTCGTTGACCTCGCAGAATATAGCGAATACCAAAAGAGATAGAACAAATCTGATTGCACAATCTCAATTTCAATTTTTAAAACAAATGCAATGGTAAAAGTAAGTCATAGCTAGCTTAATTCGTTTTGGACATACAGAGTGTTTTTCAAATTTTGTTAATTTTACCAAGCACTTGTAACTCGCTTAATATTAGGTTTTTCCAGCAGAATGTTGGAAACATGTTAGCAACAATCGTAAAACTCAAAAATTGTTACAAACATTAGTTGTGTGTTAACTCGCCAATTAAAAATGCTAGTATATATTTTTATCTATTTAACACATATTTTTATTAGTAGCTGGATGCCAAAATGGGCCCGAGCCCCCTTGCCCCCGACGCGCCGCCTCTGTTGACTATAGTCATTTGAAAATATCTACGCCAGTGACTAAGACGACTGCCAAGTCAGCGACCGTTCTTATGCTAAATAAAAAGTGTCAGAAAAATGTCTACTTATCTAACGATTGCGAAAAAATATATTTTTTTATGTTCACTCCAAATATCGGGCACATCAGCTTCCCCGCAGAATCTCGGCAAAAAGGGCGATAATTTCTTCCGCCCCAGATTTATTATATTCACTATTTAAATTTTTTCGCCTAACCAACAAATTTTATGCCTTCCACCTCCTGCAAAACAATGATTTATCGAAAACATCAAGTGCAGGAATAGCAGGGATCTTTTTAGCAGGATCATAAAATATGGGGGAAAAACGGGGGAAAAGGAAATTTCGGTTTTTATGGAGCTCGTTCGGTAGGCAAATATTGAGGAAGGCATTTGAGTCGTTAAAAATGGTTAATGTGGTGTTTATTCTACGAGGTAAATCAGAATTTACGTCTTAAGATATCAGGGTACCTAGTGTTGGGTTAATTTTAACCACCTTAGCTCGTTTCTTTTTTTATTAAACCAAGTAAAAAATATTATTTATCCAACACTTACATATAATATCTACATAATTGATCAGATTTTGAGGATATAAAGTGTACTATAAGTCACTAGTGAGCTAAAGTACCCTTTAGCTCACTAGTGATTATAGAACCCGTAGTTACCAACAAAATGCATTACAACCAAACAAGCTTGCTTTCCAAAAACTACAAAATTTTGTTGCTGGTGTTGACAATGACAAGTAACAAATAATGGATGACGTTTTCAAATTATTTTCGATATTAAAACGATTTATACGAAAGTGTTGGATAAAATTTTGTATTAGACACGTGAGTTATTACATATAAGTCACCTAAGAAAATTACCTCTCTCGCCCTTCGGGCTCGAGAGTTAAACTTTTCTTGCGTGACTTATATGTAATATAACTCACTTATCTAATAAATAACTATTTGTTAAGGTAAAATACCCAAATATTGACAGTGAACTAAAGATTGACACTTATATGCAATATACAGTATATTAACAAATTTTCAATGTTTATAGAGTACATATAATTAGGAAATAAAGCTAGCGCTATCTGCATTGAGCGTTAAAAACCTCATATTTATAAGTTATATTTATTTCCATATTTCACATTTTTAAGTTGGTGCTTACATGTGTCTTGACCTGTTTCTACTAATTCTAAAGATTTTGTTAAGAATTGAATTAGGTTTGGTGCTTCATAGCTAAGGTAAGAGCATAGACTGATTTGTTTTTTTAACTGTAACATGCTTAAATTTTAAAGCTTTGTTTTTAATAGAAGTACCCTAAAAATTTTTAATACCTACCCTGACCAACAGATGGCGAAAGTAGTACGATGTCGCTTTGCTAATACGATTACCATCAGAAATTGATAGCAGTCACTGACGAGCAGTCGGCCCGATCAGTTAGAGTGAGGATATACGCAAAATTTAATAAAAATAATATCCACGATAAATGGTAGTATCCATAAGATTATTAAATTTATGATTTCAGAATAGGATATATCGATGGGTTTTTGACAAAACATTGTAAGCGACATTCGTCAGTTTTACGGGAAACGTTGTTTTTTTTTTGAGTTATTTTGAAAACAAAGTTGGTAATTTTTTTGTAGATATGTTCTATATTGGTTCGGCAGTTCATTTAATTAATGGTAGTTATTTGGGTACACGCCAAAAAAAAATTAAAGTACCAAAAACCCAAAAAAATAAAGCAAGTAAATAGAGAACTAAAAATCGACGTTTTGGTGGCAAGTCTGCCACCGTTGTCAAGATAAATTGAAAAATGTAAAAATTAACTATTATTTAAGTTTAGAATTTTAAAATTTTTAGCTTCTTTTTAGGAGATTCTGAAAATTGTGACATTAAACGTTAAATATGTTTGTTTGGTAATTCAAATTAAGAAGAAATCTAAAATAAAAACATTCAGATCTCGGTTTTCTTTAAAAATAACGCGATGGGAAGAAAAAAACGTTTCCCGTAAAATTGGCGAATGTCGCTTACGATGTTTTGTAAAAACGCATCGATATATCCTATTCTGAAATCCTAAATTTAATAATCTTATGGATACTGGGTCCATTTATCGGGAATTTTATTTTTATTAGATTTTGCATATATCCTCACTCTAACTGATCGGGCCGACTGCTCGTCAGCGACTGCTATCAATTTCTGATGGTAATCGTATTAGCAAAGCGACATCGTACTACTTTCGCCATCTGTTGGTCGCGGTAGGTACTAAAATTTTTTGGGTACGCTGAAATCTCACTTGTGGGGTTCTTCTATGGATTGGTATTCTTTGGTTTAGGCTTTCAATCCTTATCATCGTCATCATTACACAATTTTTATAATATAAAATCTTTTCCCGAGAATAAATTACTTGTTTACACTAAGTTTTAAAATTTAAAAAAAAGTAGTTTCAGTTATTAAATTTATTTGTTAATAAGACAAAAAAAGACAAAAAGTTTATTAATGTTAAAAAACCAAAACGGCTTACATACGTCAAGAGGTAGATGACACTGTAAAATGCTATTATATAATATTTTATAATACATTTAAAAAATATATCTATGTACATTACAAATTATAGTACAATTTAAAAGATTATACATCTAAGAACATTGATAATTAATCTACACAGATAAATCTCATGACACACTTTATATCATATAAATTGTGTAACGTTGGGGTGTATGTTGATAGTAAAAGTTTCATAGAAAAAATAATATTTTCGTCTTCTTAATATCTGTTATTAAATGTTTGTTTGTAAGTTCCTTTACTTTTTATCTATTTTAAAAACAGCAAATATATCACAAAGTAAATAATATCTGTCGCACCAACATAGTTTCCAAAAATAAACCCGACATTACCGTAACAGAATTGTTCGTTTTTCCGTTTTTCTCGCATCTAAAAGCTATCAATTACAGCTTTATTTTTCCCACATAAGTATAGAGCCGAAGCTCAGAATTTTTTACGTAAAAAAGCGTGGTAATATTTTCACACCCGGATTTATTATATGTAACATAAAAATGTGGTGCACGGAATTTAATTTGTTTTTTCACAACTTTGCAGCGATTTATGTAGTAACCCTAAATTTAACGTTGGAAAAATGTTAAGGAACTTAAATTTTAATACCGGGTGACCCATTCTAAAATTACAAGGAACATGATTGTGTTTTGGATGCATTAAAATGGACGAGATTTTTGGCGCCCCAATCCAATATTAAATTAAGATCCTGCGAAAGAGATATCTGCATCGCTCTGCGTTTGTTTTTCAAATCAGGTTTAGTGATGGGTTTAGAAACCTGAAAACTGCAGTGAAGGGTACTATCGTCGGCGAAACTATGAATTGAATTAGTTGTGGACGAGAGAAGGTCGTTGATATGAAGAAGAAATAATGTTGGTGCCAGAACTGAGCCCTGAGGCACTCCAGCATTAACTTGGTGAAAGCTTGAAGAATGGCCCGTCTACAATAACTGATATACATCGATCAGATAGATAACTAGAGAGCCAAGTACAGAGTTTAGTTGAAAGACCATAGGAGGGAAGTTTATTAAGAAGTGCGGCATGCCAGACCTGGTCAAAAGCTTTGGATATATCAAGAGCAACGATCTGGGACTCACCTAGAAACTCAAGAGACTTATTTCAGCAGTGTGATACGAAGGAAGAAGATCTACTGTAGATCTTTTGTGGCGAAATCCATACTGCCTGTCATGCAAAATTTTGTGTTTTTCTAAATACTTAAGAATTTGTGAATTAATTAATTTTTCCATTACTTTACAAAGAACTGAGAGAATTGAAATTGGTCTATAGTTAGATGGAAGAGATTTAGATCCTTTCTTGGGAATAGGTTGAACACGTACAGCTTTTCAGCTCTCCGGAAAGATATCTGTGTCGTAAGAAATTCGAAAGAGCCGAGTTAAGATTGGTGCAAGTTCTGGAGCACATTTTTTAAAAACGACCGCTGGTATGCCATCCAGCCCGGACGATTTCTTGGTGTTAAGGGAAGAAAGGATACGCTTAATGTGTTTTACCTTAAAAACAATATCGGGCTTTTTATGAGGAACCGGGGTAACCGCTGGAATTGGATGATTTACGGGAGGGTCAAGGGTTGAATTGGCAGCAAATTGTTTAGCAAATAGTTCTGCCTTTCCTTTAGCGGTAGAAATAATTTCATCTTCCAAAGTTAGTGGTGGAAAAGAACTGGTACAAAAATTCCTACTTATGTTTTTCGCAAAGGACGAGAAAGATTGGCTGCCATTTGAGCAAGAAAGAACTTTGTTTTTAATACGATTGTCAAAGGAATCTTTGGCTTCAGAAATTGTTTGATTGTAGTAGTTTCTTGCTTCAATTCTGTGAGCCTGAACTTTTAAAATTCTAGCTTTATCACAAAATTTGAAAAACCAGGGTTTGTTATTGGATTATTTGGAGTTCTTGATGGTGTGTGGAATATAGGTTTCAATGCCCAATTGAATTGATTTGGTTAGTTGATTGCAAATTTCGGAAGGATCACGAGAAGAAAAGCAAATGGAATCCCAGGGGTAGGTGGGAAAGAAGTCCCTTAGACCATCCCAGTCGGCTGAGTTGTAGTGCCATACGATGCGTGGTGGCATGCATTCATTTACCTCGGGATGTTAATGTAAGCTTAAAGGCATAACTGACCGTGTGTATGCCCATATATAAAAAAATATCTTAACTCGATTAACTACTAAACTATATTATTTGAGTATGATGCAAACTCAATTGATGCTGTCTGTGGGGTAATTATTTAATTTTTATGTTGGACACTTTTGAGAAAATTGCCTAACTTAACGTTTTTTCCATTGGACATCCTGTATATTTTTAAATATTTAGGTAAGGTATTGCTACAGGGTTATCTAAAGAATTATGTTCAAGACTATATTTAAATAAAAAAAAATCTAAACATTTTTAACAGACCCTGTATAATAGCAATTTATTTATTTTTTTACTCTGCACGACATTACAAATATATTATATATTATTTAATTTTTGTCTTCCCAATTTCTTAAAACCATAAGAAATTTGTTAAAATTAAAATATTTAAAAATTATTAAAATTTCTTGGTACATTCTGTATTATTAAAACACACATATTTTATAAAGTAACCCTAAGATGTGTTTAACAAAATAGAGGTTGCCATTATACAGGGTGTGTCAAAAATTTTAGGGTTATTTTTATTTTGATACAGCCTTTACCATATTTATTATAACAGGTAAACAGATGGGTGCAGATCGCTTCTTATTCGGATCTAAGGTACAAATAGTGTTTGGGCCCACCTTTTTAAATTTAAATAAATATAAAATGGTAATTTATGTAACAAGTGCATAAAGTAAAACTTTTCTTTACGAATGGAAAGTTTGACAGCACGAGCCGTTAGGCGAGTGCGGCAATTCTATGAGTAGAAAAATACACTTCATGCATGTGTTGCATACTATATTTTTTCACGACCGTATGAAAATTTCCGAAAATACCATTTTATACATGTTTTATTTATCTAAACTTGTATATTTTAATTTTTGCAGCACAGCCATTATATTGCAACAAAAAATCATAGTCTTCTTATTTTTAAGAGACAGTTATCCTCTTCATAACTATGCATTTATTATTTAATTTCAGAAAATTGTATGTACTTACTTTTTGTAGAAATAATACTAAAATAGTATAAATTGCTTTTTAATTTCTTAGTCAACCAGATTCATTATTACTATTAATTTTCAATAATTTCTATTAAATTTATTTGCAAACTGTTAAATTTTAAAACAAGTGACACATGAACTAAAAGAAATAACGACGAAATCAAAGGTAACTTGACCGTTTGGTTCAGTTCATGTCGCGTTTACTGTTACATTGCATAAATTGATATTTGAGTTCATTATAGTAGGCGTTGAAACACAACACTAATTCAAAGTGTGAAGAAATGCTTCGAAGTGTTAAAAAAGTTACTTTTTTAACTCTTTATGTAGTGTACAGGGTGGCTCGAATTCGACGCTCATCATTGGGATTTCGGAAACCGTAAGAGATACAGGATCGGTTAAATGGAGGCAAAGTTGCGCAAATTGATGCTCAATAAAATGCCGTTTTGCTTTTTAAAAATTCCGAGTACTTCCGAAGACATTCGAAAAAACCGGAATTTTCAATTTTGGTTTCTATTGTTTCCTGGCTATATTTGTTAAGATAACTTAAAATGGAAAACACGTTTTCATTGCAACTTTTTCTGCTCTATAATTCAGTGTGATTAAATATTGAATCTGACGTTTCGGCTTCTGGCGACCATCATCAACTAAATTTTTTTAAATACGGACCTGATATTTTTTTCAATTTAAGTAAATCCTTTCATCACTCTTCAAAGACTATATATCGCAACTTTGATATTTTCCGACGTTTCGTACAAAAATTCCATCATCAGAATATTGCATATTTATTTAACCATAATACGGCCCTGAACTACATTTTTAGGTAAGAAGGTAAAAAAGAATAAACTTATTACATATTCGTAATCTTTTTTATTGCAACTCATTGATATCTAACAGCGGAAATTACTTTATTAACCGAAAATTTCATGAATATTAGACATAAGATACAAAAAGGTAGACAACAAATCAGCTTACATAAACAATTTGTAATACTATCTTGATGCCCATATTAAAAAAAAAACATAATTTAATCACTATTAAAAGTGTTCAAAGAGATAACCTTCCGCCTCGATGCATTTTCTTGCTTTGCTTTGTATAATTAATACAGCTCGATTAATTGTTCTCGCAGGAATGGCAGCGACTTCCCTTATCAAATTTTGTCGTAGTACTTAAAGGTCGTGAGGTGCATTTTTAAATAAACGGTTCTTAAGATATCCCCAAAGGAAATAATCTAGGGGACTAAGATCTGGGCTTCTAGCGGGCCATCTTGCAAAACCATTTATTAGGAAATATATGGTAAAGGAATTGAGCTACTTTCCTTCCATTGTGGGCAGGAGCTCCGTCTTGCTGCCACTATATTTCTTGAAATACTGCCAAAGGTTGATTATCTAGGGCGTCTAAGACATCATTTCTAATCAAATTTAGATATTGTTCGGAAGTTAAGGTCCCTTCGTAAACGAAATGTCCAATAATTTTGTTCCTCCACATACCAATCCATACATTAAATGAAGTTCTCCCTTGAATTCGTACCTGCTGGTTAGTTCTGTTCATAAAGTAATTTCCGCTGTTAGATATCAATGAGTTGCAATAAAACATTATGAATATGTAATAATTTTATAATATATAATATAATATTCTTTTTTACCATTTTACCTAAAAATGTAGTTCAGGGCCGTATTATGGTTAAATAAATATGCAATATTTTGGTGATGGAATTGTCTGTACGAAACGTCGGAAAATATCAAAGTGGCGATATATGTATAGTGTTTTAAGAGTGATGAAAGGATTTAATTAAATTGAAAAAATATCAGGTCCGTATTTAAAAAAATTAAGTTGATGATGGTTGCCAGAAGCCGAAACGTCAGACTCAATATTTAATCACACTGAATTATAGAGCAGAAAAAGTGGCCATGAAAACGTGTTTTTCATTTTGAGTTATCTTAACAAATATAGCCAGGAAACAATAGAAACCAAAATTGAAAATTCCGGTTTTTTCGAATATCTTCGGAAGTACTCGGATTTTTTAATACGCAAAACGGCATTTTATTGAGCATTAAATTGCGCAACTTTGCCTTCATTTAACCGATCCTGTATCTCTTACGGTTTCCGAAATCCCAATGATGAGCGTCGAATTCGAGCCACCCTGTACTAGAATGGAGTACTTTAACTTCATGTTAACGATTAAGAAAACAGCATTTTTTAAAGGTCGTGGAAAAAAGATATTTTTGCAAATTTTTATTTGAAAACATGCGGATTACGGGATAGAAATGCGGTTTTTAATAAAAACAGATTTTGCAAAAAACACATGTAATTAAAGTTACAAGCAGAGTAAAACCACAAAAATATAAATTCTACTTATTGTAATTTCATCAATTTACATTTAACAAAGTATTATTGAAATTCTTTACAAAGAGCTATTGTAACGCGTAAATTTATAATTAAAATGCATTGATTAGTGGCCATATTCTTTTTTAAAAACCTATGTTAGTTTTTCTTTTACTAGTTATTGACGTGAAAAAGCCAATAATGGGCAAAAATTTTTTGTTACCTTTTAAAAATGTTCTCTCTCTCTATTTTTTTCTTGGTTTTGGTCCCTTCAGGTCCAATCCACCACTCTCCCCTTCCGGACTATGCTTTCCAGGGCTTCGTCGGAGGAAAATCTGGATAATCGAGCTCGCAGCTCCCAGAAATTCCAAAAAGAAAACAAATAATTCAACAATCGATGCAATGCATAAATTGTCGGCTGTCAAACCAAGATCTGCTACTGGTGTTACGTATAACCTTGACTTTCACTACTAACAGTTCCCATGGCACGCCCCTCTAT
Source organism: Listronotus bonariensis (assembly GCA_014170235.1). Classification (NCBI taxonomy): domain Eukaryota; kingdom Metazoa; phylum Arthropoda; class Insecta; order Coleoptera; family Curculionidae; genus Listronotus; species Listronotus bonariensis. Next base: position 37,416 of record JACEGR010002667.1, on the reverse strand, counting down.
TTCCCGCCATTTGAGAAATACCTCGTGTTCAACACCAAACAGGATACCATCAGCTTATAGGAATCTTCGCTCACAGCGCTTAGATCCAGAAGAAAGATGCCGTCAATTTAGCGTGAATCTTTCCTTGATCCCCGAAGGTAAAAAACGTTCGTACGACACCTCTAGCCGCCACTCCGGGAAGAACTTTGTAGTCCCTCTACGCACGTCCGCACTGTCCGGAGGTCAAACAAAGAGTTTTTAAAAATGTTATTATAGTTTCAAGTTAACCTGCAATTATGGATGGTGGAGGGGAGGATAACCATCTGAATGTTTTAAAAAGTGTCCGTCGAAAGGCGCAACTTAAGGTGGCGCCACAGTAGCCAGAGGAGATTTTTTAACCAATGAGCATGAATTATTAGAGTGAGATACAAAATGAAAAAGGACAGATAGATACAAAATAAAAAAGAAAAGAAATACCAAAATTCCTCCACTGGCTACTGTGGCGCCATCCCAACTTGCTACACTCCTATGCCCACTTTTTCAACTTGTCCGCCATAAAGATGGTTATCCTTCCCTCCATCATCCATACCTGCAATGCAAAGTCGATTGATGATATAAGGTCACGACATTCGCCATATTGGCTAGCCGGGCTGTGACGTTAAGTCGGGCCATTTTCGGCCATGTTTGATTTTAGACAGATCAGTGGCGTAGAATTAAGGAGAAAACAAAAAAGAATTGTATGTCGTAAACAAAATTTATTGGATTATTTTAATAGGCATAACCTAAAACAAAAACATAAATGTGGTTTAAATATTGAAAATTAAAAATTATCCAAGCGACGACAGGACGATGAGGTACTTGGCAGAGCAAAACATTTTCCATGGTTCCGTAAGTCAAAAACCATTTTAAAAAATTTGTATACAAGGTTTCCGCTAATGAATGGTACACAGAAAAATCCTTAATCCTGACTAGATTCCTTATGCCAAAATACTTCTATTTAACCAAACATACCTAATATCCAAAAGTTTATAATAAGGAAGATACGGGGGTGTCACAGTAAAAAGAAAAAGTAAATTTATTTCGATAATTGTTTCCTCCTTTTTAAATATCTTAGTAAAACGGTAGCTCGGGGTTTTTAAACATTAGCTTTTCAGATCGAATATTAATTTTTGTGTGAAGACTAGAGGGCGATGGGTACACTATTAAAAATTCTCTAAAACTACCCAATTTTTTGTTACTACTCTGTATGTATGTAAACTAGTAAGCTTCTCTATGCTTTCTGCACAAAAAGGTATACTTAGTAAGAATCGGTCTTGACAACCGTTTTTAAGGTATTCACGTTTTAGTTGTTCAGTGCACCCGAAAGTATGTATCTGCAATAACATCGTATTAGCTATAATTACAACTGCGCAGATATAAATAGCTGATAGCTAAAAACTCCTGGATACCGAGTTTTATTTAAATGTTTAAAACATATCAGAAATTATCGAAATGCATGAATAAAAATATGTATATCCCTTTAACACCCCGTATCTTCCTTATCATTAACTCTTGGATATAGGTATGTTTGTTTACATTCCAAATGGGTATTTTCGCATAAGAAATTTGTGGTTTTTCTGTGTACCATTAATTAGTGGACACTCATCATTATCTTATGTATATAAAAACACTGAAAACTATTCGACTAAACACTATCAAAATCTCTAAAATAAAACGAGTCCGAACCAATAATATGTGAGGTCTCTAAACTAACCAAAAACATTAACAATTGGAAAGCCTTGCAAAATATACAACCAAAATGAAAATGGCAAATTTCCACTGTTTTTACCAAACAAAGCTTCGACAAGGCACGACTCTGTCATCAGCTGATAATGCTACCAACTTTGAACAGAACGGCCAACCTAAATCGTAATTCTCACACCCTCACGTCCCTGACAAAAGCTATCACCGGTCTTGTTTTGTCTAAACCCCTTCTCATAAAGAAACTCTGCCTGCAGTGTTTAAAATTTTAAAACATTTTAAAGACGGTTGACTTTAGGAGGAGTATTTTTTAATCGAATTCGCCTGTATGTTCTGTAATAACATTTCAAATGTTATTTTGATTCCATTACAGAGTACAAGGATTACTTCACATTTTATTTATGAACACACTCCAGTTTGGCACCACATCTCACGAACTCCCTGTATACTTGCTATATAAAATACCGTTTTACTTTTTAAAAAATCCGGTGTACCGATACATAAAACCAGTCTAATCTGGTAAAAAGCTATAATATTTTTTACATGAAAAATTACTTTAGGTAGGTATCATCCAATTTCAAAAATATTGCTTCCGGGTTATTTATGTTTTCGACCTTTCACAAAATATTGATTTATCGAGAAACATCAAATGTGTTTTCGCCAAAATCATGGACTAAAATTATGAACGTATAGAAACATAAAAAACAAAAAAAAATCATAATTTAGACTATATCTGATTCGTTATTTTTGCATATTCAATTTTCATCATAAGAACAGAAAGCAAAATAGACTATTTCTTATTTTTTTCTTTTTGATGTTTATTTTTTCTTTTGCTATGCTAAAAGAAGAAATAATACATAAATAACTATGTTATTATAATTATGTTTTTTTTTATCCTTGGACAAACCACGAAGGCTTAAAGCCTAAATACTAACGTACCGTGGGTGTCTTAAGCGAGGTAAGAGGGAGTTTGTTGACACGGGACTTAAATACTTGAAGATTTGGGGGAAGGAAAACTTCCGCGGGCAGCAGGTTCCACAATCTAGAAACTCTAGGGATAAAAGAACAAACAAAGTGAGAAGTTCGAGGCCTGTCCAGTTGGACCGTATAGGGATGCATACGCGCGGAACCACGAGTTTCTCTGTTGGGATGGTAATTGGTTTTGGTAAAATTTTCTAAGATCACAAACGTTTGCAAACGACTAACGGCAAAAGTGAAAACTTAGTCAAGTCAAATGAGGGGACGGCGTTTACAAATGGCACAACACGCCAAGTTTAACTGAACGAAAACTGCTACGGCAGCGGGAGTGAAATAACAGTTTATAAATTGAGATTTATTCCTCAAACTAGTAACACCAAAACTAATTGGTTTTATGATAAAATAAACTAAATACCAATCATTCAATTTTGTTGTGTCAAAGTAGTTTTAAGAAGAAAGATAATAACGCAAAAAATATTGTGCAGTTTTGAGGTTAAGTCAAAGAGGGTCCAGCAAAAAACGAAATTCAAATTGAGATTAGTGCTTTAAAGCACTTTAGTATACTTAATTATACAAGACGAAAAATAGTACCCAATATCTAAACTGGTTTAATTTTTAGGGACTTCTTTTGAAGACGGGTACAAACTTAAAATAAAATATTTAAATATGTATATCCAAGAAACAAAATTAGGTAATTGTCTAGAAAGTTGCGGCAACTCCGATTATGACGAAATGTGGTATACGGGGTTTTTGGGGCGCTGATAGGGATGGCAACGATATATCGATATATCGACAATCAAATATCGATATTCTTCATCGCTATTTAACTTTTCGATATATCGATATTTTCCTTTCTTTTTGCACTAAATTATTGATATAACACTAAATTAGCGCATAATATTTTATGTTTTTGTTATTGGTTTAAGCCTTTCTTTATTAGTCTAAAAAGTGTGCTTTAAATCAAGTCGCCATGTCTAAAACAATTATACACATCGGTGTATGCATGGTTGCAGCGTTTTAGGGGTAAAAGATTTAGAATTAAATGATAAAAACTTGTAAAATACCTTAAGGATGTTTATTAAATATTGTGGGCCAACTTTGTGCAAAAAGAAGGTAAAATAGAGTGAAACTAAGAATTGAATTTCAACTTTGATGATGAATATCTCGAAAACGAAACGTTTCAAAAAAACTTTCAGATTCGTGATTAGGGCCCAAAAACCCCCGTACACAAAAATTTCCAAACCCGGTCCTGTTGTTGGTTTTCCGCTAGACTGTAAATTTTTACTGCGCATGCTCACAAGAGGACTACGCAGTGCTCATGTGGGGGTTATTGTCATTTTTGCTGTATTCATCCATGTTTTTTTTTCGGAGCGGCTGACTGGAAGGTGGCAACCTTTTTTTTATTTTTTACATCATTTTATTTCAAATGATGTTAGATACACTTAAAAAACATGGGTATTTACAATATATTAACAAAAACTAATTACCATAAATTTAATTAAAGGTAATTGCGGCCAAATTTCTCCAGTGAACAATCTATTTTACTACCATGTATCGTTCATAAAAAATAAGTTTTATTAAAAAACCAGAAACCGGCAGATTCCAGCAGCCGGATCCCATAATTATAAGTGGGTATCAAAATATAAATGAAAACACTAATTACTGATGCCAAAAGTCCCAACAATACTAATCATTTGATTACGAAAACCCTTCCATCAAACACACCGCTATTTACCACTCGACCGCATCAATACCTTTATGCAAATTCCGGGGGTGAGAATGTCTGCCAGATTCCTGTGGCTAATATTCATCCCCGGTTTTCTTATTATCCCCTCAGTAATGCTCCCGTGGGGACCGCTATCCCCAATTGGAAGACACCTTTTGCGGAAGTAGTAGAGGAGCTTGCTTGGGGACACTGATCGAATAATTTACATATTTATTAACTTCGTGGTAAATGGTTTTTAGTGGAGCTATGCGTGCATAACAATTTGCATCTAACGAATTTATATCCTATATTCGATGAGGATAATTTTTGGGTTAGATAGGTAAATTTATTTTTATCATTTATTTATCGAATTTACCTATTTTTAATATAAAACAAATGTCTATACTTGACGGGGTGATTTAAAAATCGATCATTAAAAAGTTTAAAATAATAAAAACAAACAAATTAAAACAAACAAAAAATTCGTGTAATAACATACCGGGTGATGCATCGCCGGGCGGGACATAGGAAATTCCATGTAATTTTTAATGGGGTCAATTATTGGCTCCCCTAATTATTTTAGAGAAAATTTTTATTATGTATGCAAATCTACGTCCATGGTAAAAACTTTAGATTTTTTGGCTAACCCGTTTGCTAGTTAGATGCTAATATATTTTTAAAAATTGTTACATTATTATCACAAACAATGTCAAATTATGTCAAACAACAGACCAGTCTGTCAAACAACGGACCAGTCTGTCAAACAATGGACCAGTCTGTCAAACAACAGATCAGTCTGTCAAACAACAGACCAGTCTGTCAAATAACGGACCAGTCTGTCAAACAACAGACCAGTCTGACAAACAACGGACCAGTCTATCAAACAACGGACCAGTCTGTCAAACAGCAGACCAGTCTGTCAAACAACAGACCAGTCTGTCAAACAACAGACCAGTCTGTCAAACAACGGACCAGTCTATCAAACAACAGACCAGTCTGTCAAACAACGGACCAGTCTGTTAAACAACAGACCAGTCTGTCAAACAGCAGACCAGTCTGTCAAACAACAGACCAGTCTGTCAAACAACGGACCAGTCTGTCAAATAACGGACCAGTCTGTCAAACAACGGACCAGTCTGTCAAACAACGGACCAGTCTGTCAAACAACAGACCAGTCTGTCAAACAGAAGACCAGTCTGTTAAACAACAGACCAGTCTGTCAAACAGCAGACCAGTCTGTCAAACAACAGACCAGTCTGTCAAACAGAAGACCAGTCTGTCAAACAACAGACCAGTCTGTCAAACAGCAGACCAGTCTGTCAAACAACAGACCAGTCTGTCAAACAACGGACCAGTCTGTCAAATAACGGACCAGTCTGTCAAACAACCGACCAGTCTGTCAAACAACGGACCAGTCTGTCAAACAATGGACCAGTCTGTCAAACAACGGACCAGTCTATCAAACAACGGACCAGTCTGTCAAACAACACATTAACAACCTTCTCTCGTTCATAGTTTTGCCGACGATAGTACCCTTCACTCCAGTTTTCAGGTTCCTAAACCCATCACTAAACCTGATTTGGAAAACAAAGGCAGAGCGATGCAGATATCTCTTTCGCAGGATCTTAATTTAATATTGGATTGGGGCGCCAAAAATCTCGTCCATTTTAATGCATCCAAAAACACAATCATATTCCTTGTCGCGAAAAGAGTCATCAAATACCCATCCTCTACTTATAAGCGGCCAAGTTTTACAGAGCAAAGACCTTTAATCTTGTGGGCGTCACATCTGAAAGTAACCTTAACTGGCATAAACACATTGTATCTATAGCCACGGCAGCTTCAAAAAAGCTTTGATGTCTCTTTCGAGCCAAAAGTATTTTTCGCCTTCTAAATTATACAATCTATATGTGTCCCAAATCCGACCTCCCTTGGAATATTGTTCTCATATCTGGGGCATGGCGCCCCCACAACCCTAAGCATTCTTGATTCCATTCAAAGAAGAGCTATTCGTCTCATTAATGATCTTTCACTTACAGAAAGGCTTCTCTATCTTGCCCATCATCGGGCTTTGGGGGAATTTATCGCTTTTTATAGGTACTTCCATGGCCTCTGCTCTGAAGAATTGTCCAGTATAGTTCCTTCACTCACGGTTCCCAACAGAGAAGAAACTCGTGGTGCCGAGCGTATGCATCCCTATACGGTCCAACTGGATGGCCCTAAACTTCCCACTTTGTTCGTTCTTTGATCCCTAGAGTTTCTAGAATATGGAACCTGCTGCCCGCGGAGGTCTTTCCTTCCCCCCAAATCTTCAAGTATTTAAGTCCCGTGTCAACAAACTCCCTCTTACCTCGCTTAAGACACCCACGGTACGTTAGTATTTAGGCTTTTAGCCTTCGTGGTTTGTCCAAAGACAAAAGAAAAAGACTGTAAGGTTAATTCGTGACTAAGTTGTGTTGCTAGGGTTAAATAATTATCCTTCGGAAATTTACTATTCATAAAATCTCGTATGTATACAAACATTTGCAGTGGCTAACCGCCTTAAATCTTGGTACACCAGGTATATTAAACCGCTCTATTTCGGTCTGTATCGCATAATTCAAACACCTTTATGCAAATCTGTGGCGCAAATTCCTGTGAAATTTCGCGGGATCTCAGACTTCCCTGGATTTTGCACAATTTCCTCCATAATGCACCTGAAAAGCATTGATTCCTAACAGAATATAGAACTTGCAGACACTGCGGCGTATAAATTTACTTACAATTATTATTAAACATTTAGCTAAAAGTATACAGGGTGTCCCGGAATATGTGGGCAATTTCATGGATTCATATAAAAACGCATAAAAATAATATTTTACAAATTTTTAAATTTTTTTGAGTCCCTCTTTACAGAGATATGTGTTGTAACGGTAATTTTCCGCGGTTTCGTAAAACTATCGTTCATTGGCGCGTTTGTAGAAATATCTCGGGCGCCACCCTTAGTTATTTAAAGTGGTAAAGGGTCCACTATACCGCGAGGTAGCTTTTAGACAGTGGAGAAAGGTTCTCCAAGGTTCTATAGGGAGTAACACAAATAAAACTCGCAATTTTAAAAAAGAACAAAGAGAATACATATATTGAGGTCGTGTTTATTACATACAAACCTAGTTCTTAAATATAATTCCTAAACCTAAATAAAACCCAACCTGGTAATGTGCGTCGTATGTCCTATTTCAAATCTAAACAACCCCTAATGATTTGGTCGCGGAGTCGTAAATATATCGGTTATTACTCGACGGAAAGTGGGGAACGGGTAGGAAAATTACACCAAGGACCTAACAGATAATGACGGCTGTTTATCAGGCTTCTTGCTTTTTCCGATGGTCAGGTGCGTGAATACTACGAACGGATACTAGCCGGGAGAGCGCACACACTAGTATCGAAAAGGACGAGAGGGTCTATGGGGTGAGTCGCCAGCATAGACCCGAACCAGGTATCAACCGGGAGCCCACTACACGTTGATACCGGACAAAAGCAATTGACGGAGAAAGTATGGATACTAGCCGGGAGAGCGCACACACTAGTATCGAAAATGACGAGAGGGTCTATGGGGTGAGTCGCCAGCATAGACCCGAACCAGGTATCAACCGGGAGCCCACTACACGTTGATACCGGACAAAAGCAATTGACGAAGAACAGTATGAATGGATACTAGCCGGGAGAGCGCACACACTAGTATCGAAAAGGACGAGAGGGTCTATGGGGTGAGTCGCCAGCATAGACCCGAACCAGGTATCAACCGGGAGCCCACTACACGTTGATACCGAACAAAAGCAATTGACGGAGAACAGTATGAATGGATACTAGCCGGGAGAGCGCACACACTAGTATCGCAAATGACGAGAGGGTCTATGGGGTGAGTCGCCAGCATAGACCCGAACCAGGTATCAACCGGGAGCCCACTACACGTTGATACCGAACAAAAGCAATTGACGGAGAACAGTATGAATGGATACTAGCCGGGAGAGCGCACACACTAGTATCGCAAATGACGAGAGGGTCTATGGGGTGAGTCGCCAGCATAGACCCGAACCAGGTATCAACCGGGAGCCCACTACACGTTGATACCGGACAAACAGTATAAAGACTCTGCCACCCTGGTCGTTTCTCCACGCACCCTGCACCTGCAAAAGCAAGTCGTCCTGTAATAAAAAGGTTAATATGCTTACTGTCTCTGGCTGGTCCCGTTCGCTGCTCTGCTGTCGACTAGTCGGTCTTCGAGAACGTGAGGTTCTGTCGATGGTACCGCGCGTAGCGGCTTAAGTATACGATCTCCCCACTCTCGACGCGTCATCGGAGGCTTTACGGCAGTGGGACTGCAAGTTTCACGGGGTATCGCGGGAATCTCCGATGCGAGATTCGGCAGTACGGTTATTTTGTTTTCCCTAATTAGTTATTTCGCGGGTTCGCGTACCGGATTTAATAATGCAAACATAATCTCCGAGATCTACTTTATATTTTACAAAAAGAACCGGTCAATTTCTATGAAAAATAACGGACTTAAGAAAAATGAATATAATAACTAAAAATAAAATTAAAAATTAGTAACTTCGTTACAGTGTCTTTAAATACCTACTTCTTAAAAAAAAGTTTTTTTTTTTAATTAAGTTTTATAGTACTTGGTAAAGTATAATATTTTTTTATATGGTATGATAAATACGGAAAAATGTGTAAGCAATTTTTTTTTATCTTTGGACAAACCACGAAGGCTAAAAGCATAAATACTAACGTACCGTGGGTGTCTTAAGCGGGGGTAAGAGGGAGTTTGTTGACACGGGACTTAAATACTTGAAGATTTGAGGGGAAGGAAAGACCTCCGCGAGCAGCAGGTTCCACAATCTAGAAATTCTAGGGATAAAAGAACGAACAAAGTGGGAAGTTCGGGGCCTGCCCAGTTGGACCGTAAAGGGATGCATACGCGCGAAACCACGAGTTTCTCTGTTGGGAACCGTGAGTGGAGGAAGTGAATTTATATTAAAACATTGTAGCACAACGCAACGGTTGTAGTTTTATTTAGCAGTTTTTGTTTTAAAAACACCATATATAAAGCAAGTAAATCCTATACTTTTATAAGAAGCTTCCCTGTAGCAGTATGTAATATATCAAAAGAGAAAGAGAAGGTTCTCCATCACTGTAGCACCTATATTATAGGGTTTCCACCGGGAACTGCTGCGATTGATTTCCCGAAAAGTACGCCTTGGAGAATTTTGGAAAATTTGGTAACATTATAAAGTCAGTGGGGACATACCACTAAAATATTTTGATAGTTCTCTACCACTTCCGGTTATACCGGAAGTTAATGTCAACTTATTTATTATAAATGAAACACCCTATATATTATTTATTTTTTAGATTCTGCGTAAAATTCTAAACATAATTTATGTATAATATTCTATACCTAAGTCCAACCGTTTTTGACTTTATTTTAAATTTTATGTCAAGAGTGACGTTTGCAACCCATTACATAACCATTAATTTCTTTCTGAACAAAAGCCTTTAATATGATCTTTTACTTATTTCTATTAAGCATCAAAAATAAGGATAAGTTTGTAAAAGGATGTTATTCAAAAATTTATAATTTTGAAATATTAACGATTTAATATTATCTATACTAACAATGCTTTTAAGTGCGGCTTAGTTTCGCTTCTAGTCGGCCTTGACAACAAAATGCGGCGTCACAGCCAACTACCCCGTACCTACCCGTACTTAAATGCATTATTAGAATAGATAAATATTAAATCGTTAATATTTCGAAAACTATAAATTTTTGGAATAGACATCCATATACAAACTTACCTTTATTTTTAATGCCTAATAGGATAGGGTAATAAAAGATAGGGGTTTCCATTTGAAAAATTGACTTTTAAGATTTTTGTCGTAATAATTTTTAACGAATATTTTTGGCCACTCTGTATTTATTAATTGTGAAAATATTGATACAGTCTACTAAAGAAGTTCTTTCTTTACAAGGAACCCAACCCCAACTCATATTAAAGGCTTTTGTTTAGAAGAAATTGATGGTTATGTAATGGCTTGCAAACGTCATTTTTGACATAAAATTTAAAATAAGTCAAAACGGTTGGACTTAGGTTTAAAAACATAGCGCTACCTCTCCTACTATGAGATAGACAAGTGAATTTTTCCGTTTCGACAGGAAAACAGAGGCACGCTGCTGACCATTTTTATGTCAACACAATTTCCCCTAACACTTTGGCTTTACTGCTTATTTTTACTTAACCAATTAACCTAGGACTTTCGAAACTCGTATAAAACAATATATTTTAGAAATATCCTCTGCAAACTATGTTAAACAAGCTATTTTATTAACAAGTTAGATACTTAATTAAAACAAATGACGTTAGTACACCCCAGTGCAGCAGTTAAAGAGACAAAGTAGATAACTATCCATTTTGTTTTACCTTTGGTAGAAAATACTTATTAACGGTGTTTTGTTTTCTTGTAATTTATTAAGTTGCAGAAAGGATGAAGTATGTTAAAATTTTCAATAATTACTAAAACAATTTTGTGTTTAGGTTAAAACATTTGTACTTCAAACATAAAATGATAAATTTTTAAAAATAATAACGTAATTCACTTAAAGAAACAAAAATAAAATATTTATAGTATGGGAGCCTCACGATGCTAAATGTGGATTTCCTCGAGCGTTATAGAGACCTATTGGCTTGAAAAGCTTAAATGATAAGAAGAAATAGAATTATAATAAAACTTTAAGGGAAATAGTAGTTTAGAAAAACTAAAAAAACACGCTTTTATATGCAACCGAACTAAAAATTAGAAAATAATTTTTCATTACAAAGAGTTTGTATTAATAAAAGGTCAAACAGTGAATCATAATTATATACCCTCAAAATAGTCAGTCACTTCAGAGTAAAAAGCGTGGGGTGCTTAATATATTAAATGTTATAATTATTCTATTTGCAAATATCTATGAGGGAAAAGTTATGAAAAAATAGTAAAATGCACCCCACGCTTTTTACTCTGAAGTGACTGACAAACTCTTTGTAATGAAAAATTATTTTCTAATTTTTAGTTCGGTTGCATATAAAAGCGTGTTTTTTTAGTTTTTTAAACTATTATTTATTTTTCATTTTTTAGTTCGATATATCAATTAGTTTTTTAAAATAAATGCTCCAGTTTATTCACTAAAAAATTTCTTCGCCATGCATTCTTGATTTAAAGCTAAAGTGGCCACATAATTTTCACCTTTTAGAACTCCGTATTTCTATGTATTTTACACCTTTTATTATAAAATTGAAAAAGTCAATTAAAAAAACGCAGCAAGTTATGCATCAATTGCCCTTTGCGCATTCGCCATAATTAAAAACGATTATTAAGGAATTTATTTATCCTGGCGATGGCGGTCCTAAAATCAGGATAACGGGATACTGTTTTTAAATTATTGCATTGTCATCGGTCCTTGATGCGTGTGCTAAGTTTCAAAGAAATTGAAAACTAACCAGAACTAACCAGTTCACAGTATTCCTCCTTCTTTTTTTTTGCACACAATTCTTGATTTTTCATTTTTTAGTTCGATATATCAATTAGTTTTCTGCGGTCATGTGATATTGAAATGTTTCACGAACTATTTCGTAATCTAATCATTTCATTTAAAGCTTCACTGTTGCATGGGGTTTCAGAACGCAACTACTCCGAACAAGTTTCAGGTTGGTCTGCATGTAACGGGGTTTGTACCCGTTTAACGGGGGTTCTTGTTAACCCCACGGTCTTCCTGTCGTTTGCCGAGGGGTTGCGTCCTATGGGTGGACGCACGCTTGTTTAACTAAGGTGTTGCAACCTTATCCCGGTCCCCAACCCGTCGGCAAATGTTGTCAAGTTCGATTATTCAATTGTCTAATCTGGCGCCTCCGCCAGAACGTACGATTTTTCACTTTTCCGGTTTTCCTGGAAAATGCTGGAACTTAACGGGATACTGTTTTTAAATTATTGCATTGTCATCGGTCCTTGATACGTGTGCAAAGTTTCAAAGAAATTGAATAGCTGGAAGTTGGTAAAAATTAGGCTCAAAGATTCCGTTACATAGATAGATGGATAGATAGATAGATGGATAGTTACAACCCAAGTTAATAAAAAGCGTGTTAATAATAAAAGAATAATTCACTTCAGAGTAAAAAGCGTGGGGTGCATTTTACTATTTTTTCATAACTTTTCCCTCATAGATATTTACAAATGAAATAATTATAACATTTAATATATTAAGCACCCCACGCTTTTATTCTAAAGTGAATTATTCTGTTATTATCTTAAATTTTATTATAATTCTATTTTGAGGTATATAATTATGATTCATTGTTTGACCTTTATACTGTAATACAAACTCTTTGTAATAAAAAATTATTTTCTAATTTTTAGTTTGGTTGCATATAAAAGCGTGTTTTTTAATTTTTTTAAACTACATATTATTTATTTTTAATTTTTTAGTTCGATATATCAATTAGTTTTCTGCGGACATGTGATATTGAAATGTTTCACGAACTACTTCGTAATCTAATCATTTCATTTAAAGCTTCACTGTTGCATGGGGTTTCAGAACGCAACTACTCCGAACAAGTTTCTGTCAGCCTTATGCTGAGAGTACGTCCGAAACTGCACGCATGCGCAGATCGCGCACTAGCTCTTCTCTGTTACTCTCCTACAGAAAATCTATAAAGGAATTTATTTATCCTGGCGATCCTAATCAGGATAACGGGATACTGTTTGCAGATTATTGCATTGTCATGGGTCCTTGATACGTGTGCAAAGTTTCAAAGAAATCGAATCACTGGAAGTTGGTGAAAATTAAGCTTAAAGATTCCGTTACATACATACATACATACATACAACCCAAGCTAATAAAAGCGTGTTAAAAATAATACATTTTAAACCAAAAAGCATTTATCTAGCTGTTGTATTAATAGAAAAGTACATTAGAGAAACAAATAACGGTAGATCTCTCCTTACAGCAGCTTAATAAAATAAAGTACAACGACATTTATTTTGTTTAACCTTTTGGGAGAAAATACCTCACTAACGATGTATGGTTTTTCCTTTTTCCTTTGTTATTTAATAATAAGCAAAAAGAACGGTCCATTAAAAACTTTTTAATTATTAGGAGCATGAATTTTTGTGAAATTAAAAAAAGGTACTCTTAATTATACAGGGGTTAAATAAGTAAGTATGCTAATTTTATTTAAGAAGCAAGTACTTTTAAGAAAAAAAAACTACATTTAAAGATTGGTGGGCAACGATGATCTCCTCATTTTAATAGGAAGTGCTGCCTCATTACAGTTTGCATATTTTTTCAGTTCCATATTTAAAAAAATATATACCGGGTGTCAACGAAATTACTATCCAGCAATTTATTTTCTTCAGTGCACTCGTATAGTTTTCCAATTTAGGGACGTTATATTGGATCACTAAATGCCAATTTTAAATAAAATGGAATCTGTGTATTACTTCCGGTTTAACCGGAAGTAATATAAACTTTGATATTTTAAATGGAACACACTGTATATTTTTAAGGATTTGAATTTAACAGATCATTCTTGATATAAAACCTTTAATATATTCATAACCTAACTCTTTTGGTTTTGGAGAAAATGGCGTTTGAAAATGTCCAAACGACCGCACATTATGCAGTTTTATGGGAAAACAAATGAACATAACAAAAATTTAAAATGCTTAAAATAGTTCCTTTAAACGACTCTACCTTTAGAGACCATTATAATACTATTTCCGATTTAGCCGGAAGTGCTATAAAATTTGAATTTCCAAGTATGATGACCCAGTTATTTTTACTAGAACAGCTTATATATTTTTTAAGATTTAAATTCTTCAAGCTATTTCTGATATAAAACCTATATTATACCCATAACCTGTCTTTTTAAGTTTTAGAGAAAACGAACGAAGTTTAAAAGGTCCAAACGACCTCACAATGAACAGGTTCATGGATATTGTGTCGTCGTCTGTGTTATATAGTTGTCTAGTTGTCTTGGACCAGGTAGTTAACAGAGCCTGGTGGAAGTTTCTTTACTGTCAGATTTGATATTTGTAATTTTGTGTACTTAATAAAAACCATTTTCTACAAGCTGATATTTATTCATTACATGGTGGCAGCGTAAGAAAAACCCATGTTTTAATATCATAATGGGAGAGTTTACAGTAAGAAGTCCAGTCTGCATGAATTTTGAAGGAAATGTCTCAGAAAATTGGAAGATATGGTATCAGAAACTAGATATATATTTAAAGGCAAGTGTTCCAGATACAAGGCGAAGTTCAAGATTAATCAAACCTCCCTGTAGATTGAACCTTTGAAAAAAAGGGGCATGTTATATAGTTGTCTAGTTGTCTTGGACCAGGTAGTTAACAGAGCCTGGTGGAAGTTTCTTTACTGTCAGATTTGATATTTGTAATTTTGTGTACTTAATAAAAACCATTTTCTACAAGCTGATATTTATTCATTACAGTCTGGACCTTTTCAAAAGCAGTTTTCCCTAAAACTAAAGAAGATAGGTTATGGATATGTTTTAGGTTTTATATCAGGAATAGCATAAAGAATTTAAATCTTAAAAAATATATAGGGTGTTCCATTCAAACTACCAGGGTTATCACACTTAGAAGTTCAAATTTTACAACACTTCCGGTTAAACAGGAAGTAATTTTATAGTGGTCTCTAAAGGCACAGTTTTCTAAAAGAACTATTTTTAGCATTTTAAATTTTTGTTATGTTATTTTTTTCCTTAAAACTGCATATTGTGCTGTTCTTTAGACATTTTCAAACGCCATTTTCTCCAAAACCAAGAAAGTTATAGGTGATCGATATATTAAAGATTTTATATCAGGAATGAATTGTAGAATTCAAATGCTAAAAAATATACAGGGTGTTCCATTTAAAATAATAAAGTTTCTCCCTAAGCATTCTTGATTCCATCTAAAGAAGAGCTATTCGTCTCATTAATAGTCCTTCACTTACAGAAAGGCTTCCCTCTCTTGCCCTTCGTCGGGCTGTGGGGAATTTATCGCTTTTTTATAGGTACTTCCATGGCTTCTGCTATCAAAAAGAATTGTCCAGTATAGTTCCTCCACTCACGGTTCCCAACAGAGAAACTCGTGGTGGTGCGCGTATGCCCTATACAGTTCAACTGGACATACCCCGAACTGCCCGCTTTGTTCGTTCTTTTATCTCTAGAGTTTCTAGAATGTGGAACCTGCCCGCGAAGGTCTTTCCTTCCCCCCCAAATCTTCAAGTATTTAAGTCTTGTGTCAACAAACTCCCTCTTACCTCACTTAAGACACCCACGGTACGTTAGTATTTAGGCTTTTAGCCTTCGTGGTTTGTCCAAAGATAAAAAAATCCTAAAAGTTCACAATACAAAAAATTTGTGAAATTAATTTCATGCCTATAAAAAAAAGCTTACCTACTTTTTGTTTGCTTATAAAAATTATAATCTGGCATTGATTTAGGTTGTTCTCATCCTCAGACTTATGTGATAAATTATGCATAATGGCCTCTTATTTTTCATTTTTATTTGTTTTTTGTTGTTGAAAAAATTCAAATTAAAAACAAATGGCCTCTCGTATATCAAAAGTTTTATCGCGATAGGCCGGAAAATATTTTCTTGTCGTGTTTTTTGGCAACTTAACGACTTGTAGGACGGGTCTGAAAAAAATGGTTAAATTTTTTTATTTATATAATCTGTAACTGATTTTATGGTCCAAAAGATCCTCTAAAATTTTGCCTATGATAATATTTTTCCCTATTTGCTAATACAGGGTGATTCAAAATCGATCACGAAACTTAAGGGGGCGATTCTACTTGACAAAATAAGAGTAGAGCTTCATATAATTTTTTTTCAAAATGTCATTCGTTTTCGAGTTATAAGCCGTCAAAGTTCAATTTTTATTTTGGTTTTTTCGCCATATTGCATTTACTTTTTAACCAATCCAGTTGATATTTGGCACACAAATCAAGTTTTGCAGATGCTAAAATTTTAAGGCAAAAGTACTTTTTTTAAATACCGCCAGAGGGCACTTTACTTAAAACTTAAAATTTATTTACATTATAATTTTTTTATTTTGACAGATATCGCAAAGTATATATATATATATATATATATATATATATATATATATATATATATATATATATATATATATATATATATATGCTTCAATTTTTTCTTAAACCATTTCTTATAATTTACTCTTATTTACTTTGTTTCTTGGGATTGAGGTTTTTTTTTATTATTTTTTTATTAATAAAACAACAAACAATTTACATTTTCTGACGTTTCGCCTTACATGGAAGGCTTTTTCCAAGATCTATTTATTTATTTTAACGATAGTCTTTTGGCATGTTCCTGTGGCCTGAAAAAGCCTTTCATGTAAGGCGAAACGTCAGAAAAGGTAAATTGTTTGTTGTTTTATTAATAAAAAAACCTCAATCCCAAGAAACAAAGTAAATAAAAGTAAATTATATATATATATATATATATATATATATATATATATATATATATATATATATATATATATATATATATATATATATATATATATATATATATATATATATATATTTTTTTCTTTTTGGCCTTGGCTGGTTAGCCATTTAGCCAGTCACAAGGTTTTACTTACAAAAAAGGAGCCTAGAAGTTAAGATTTTTAATCATATTGCTATAATAACAATATAAGACGGGGAATATATATATATATATATATATATATATATATATATATATATATATATATATATATATATATATATATATTTTAATATTTAACACACCGTAGTTCAAAAACTAAGACGTTTATATGAAGTTATTTTTTGTTGTAGAATCGCCCCGTGAAATTTGTCGGTTGAGTTACTGGACACCCTGTATGGATGTAGGTAATTTGATTGAAATTGATAAAAACTTTGTGTATTGGTGCCTTAACGGTGAGGTTTATTAACTTTAATAAAGTGTACTTTATTTTTTAAGTTTTTGATTGTCTATAAAATTGCGCCCCAGCTTTGCGATATATGTCAAAATAAAAAAAATATGATGTAAATAAATTTTAAGTTTTAGTTAAAGTGCCCTCTGGGGGTATTTAAAAAAGGACTTTTGTCTTAAAATTTTAGATGGCGAAAAACCAAAATAAGTCCGCACAAGTTAGGAAATATACTATATCACTTTAATTCTTTAACTTTCTTTTAAATTCTGTACAACATTTACTTATGCAATTTTGTCCTATTTTTTAAAAATAAAGGTACTTTAGCCTTGGTCATTTTTCATATTTTTAGTTATAGCCCTGTATATTACCAATCGGGTTAAAATTTTGTATTTATCATCTTTAGAACATGTAATTAACTTTTCCTAAAGGCCGTTTAGAAATTCCAGTCAATTTGTCCTCTTGTAACACTTATCCTGAGACACACCATATGCTATAGAAGAAAACTTTTTAAAAAATAAACTGTGCAAGGCCGGAGCTGTCTCTATGTAGAAAAATAAGTTTCGGGATCTCTTTTGTGTTTTCTTGCAGGTCTAAAAACAGAAAACAACAAAGACTTGCCACCGTGAAATTGAAAAGCAGACGGGACATAATTTTCAAAAAAGTTTTGACAAAGAACAGAATCCTTAGAAACATATGCAAGAATAACAAAACACAAGAGTGTGAGGTTAAAAATATTTGCTATTTCATATTCTTTTTTTTAACGTCCTTTTTATTATCGAGTCGACGCTAGTTTTTTTAGTAAAATGTTTTTTGTCAATTACTAATTTTTTAAAATGTTAGTAGGTAATATTTTGTCCCTAATTATTAATATTTTAATTCAATATTGGTAATATGGTTTACTACTTAATTCAAGAAAAATAACCGAACACCTTGTACATACATAAAAAATAATTAATAGTTTAAAAACTAAAAACACGCTTTTATATGCAACCGAACTAAAAATTAGAAAATAATTTTTCATTAAAAAAATATTGTCATTTCATAGTAAAAAGCGTGAAGTGCATTTTACTATTTTTTCATAACTTTTCCATCATAGATATTTGCAAATATAATAATTATAACATTTAATATATTTATCACCCCACGCTTTTTACTATGAAATGACAATATTTTTTTTAATGAAAAATTATTTTCTAATTTTTAGTTCGGTTGCATATAAAAGCGTGTTTTTTAGTTTTTTTAAACTATTAATTATTTTTCATTTTTTAGTTTCTGCTACTCTTGACAAAATGGCGAAAAATTTTTTAATGAACAAGAGTGGCAAATTTTAAAATTTTTTCCAACAGATTGCAACTCACTAAAAAATTTCTTCTTCATTAAGTAGCAAAGTTTGAAATTTTGCCAACAGATGGCAATCCAGGCAATGTTTGGACCGTTGCCAATATATTGCAACCCACTAAAAAATTTCTTCTTCATTTAATAGCAAAGTTTGAAATGTTGCCAACAGATGGCAACCTAGGTGTTGTTTTTATAATATAATGGAATTTTTTTCCTGGCGATCCAAAAAAAGATAACGGGATACTGTTTGCAGATTATTGCATTGTCATGTTTCCTTAATACGTGTGCAAAGTTTCAAAGAAATCGAATAGCTGGAAGTTGGTTAAAATTAGGCTCAAAGATTCCGTTACATAGCCAGATAGTTACAACCCAAGTTAATAAAAGCGTGTTAACGGCATTTATTAACTGTTATTGTTCATAAAATTGAACACCAATGGTGCAACTAACCCAATTGTGTAAAGAACTTATTAATTTTTATTGTTCATAAAAAATTGAACACCAATGGTGCAACTAACCAAATTGTGTAAAAACTAAAAAATTTCTTCTTCATTTAATAGCAAAGTTTGAAATGTTGCCAACAGATGGCATCCTAGGTGTTGTTTTTATAATATAATGGAATTTTTTTTTCCTGGCGATCCAAAAAAAGATAACGGGATACTGTTTGCAGATTATTGCATTGTCATGGTTCCTTAATACGTGTGCAAAGTTTCAAAGAAATCGAATAGCTGGAAGTTGGTTAAAATTAGGCTCAAAGATTCCGTTACATAGCCAGATGGATAGATACATACAACCCAAGTTAATATAATTAATAGTTTAAAAACTAAAAAACACGCTTTTATATGCAACCGAACTAAAAATTAAAAAATAATTTTTCATTAAAAAATATTTTCACTTCATAGTAAAAAGCGTGGGGTGCTTAATATATTAAATGTTATAATTATTATATTTGCCAATATCTATGATGGAAAAGTTATGAAAAATAGTAAAATGCACCCCACGCTTTTTACTATGAAGTGAAAATATTTTTTTTAATGAAAAATTATTTTTTAATTTTTAGTTCGGTTGCATATAAAAGCGTGTTTTTTAGTTTTTTTAAACTATTAATTATTTTTCATTTTTTAGTTCGTTATATTGCACAAAATTCTTAATATAACAGTAAATTAGAACATACTAATTAATTAAGCAGCAAAAAGAAAATAACCAGCCCCCTATGAAATGACAATGGTAGCAAATTTTAAAATTTGCAAAAGATTGCAACTCACTAAAAAATTTCTTCTTCATTAAGTAGCAAAGTTTCAAATTTTGCCAACAGATGGCACTCCAGGAAATGTTTGGACTGTTGTCAACACTTTGCAATCCACTAAAAAATTTCTTCCTCATTTAATAGCAAAGTTTGAAATTTTTCCAACAGATGGCATCCTAGGTGTTGTTTTTATAATATAATGGAATTTTTTTTCCTGGCGATTAAAAAAAGATAAAGGGATACTGTTTGCAGATTATTGCATTGTCATGGGTCCTTAATACGTGTGCAAAGTTTCAAAGAAATCGAATAGCTGGAAGTTGGTTAAAATTAGGCTCAAAGATTCCGTTACATAGGCAGCCAGATGGATAGATTGATAGATAGATAGATAGTTACAACCCAAGTTAATAAAAGCGTGTTAAAAAGCTTGTTAAAAACATAGGTGTCGAACATATAACCTCCTCCCTTCTTTTGACGTCGATTAAAAACACTATAAATAGAAATAATATCCTTATTCAGGACGCCACTGACTCTTAAGATATTTGTTTTCCTAAACCAGAGATGACAAGCAGGACAAAACCACCTGCTTCCAGCAACGTACCTAAATAAAATATTCACAGCCTCTCTCGACAATACCATTTGTTTCACACATTGGCACAATTTTTCACAATTAAGATGGCTTTCTCGGTGTTTTCCTTGTTCTTGTTTTTGCAGTATACAAAAAAATATGAGAAGCTAAAATTTAAAAGGAATATCATCGACAACTTTTTAAAATGTCTCTCTTTAGCAATCGGCAAAAAAGATATGTATATTTATTTTTGTTTCCATTTTTTTTTTTTTGAAAATTAGTATTTAGCGACAAAAAACACTCCTGAAGAAAAAAACCGGAAAAACTTTTTTGTTAAAATTCAATCTTAAATAACTTTTAATTTTTTGGCCGATTTCATTTACGTTTTTGTTTAGTGGCAGCTTCTTTCCTCAAAATTATTATTTAATTTGGGGATTGCAAAAAGGTTTTTATAGTGTGAACACCTAGTATAAAAAAGTATTCATTTTGGAAAATTTAAAAAAATATATACATTTTGGGAATTATAAAATAAGTATCCATTTTAATTAGGTTACATAATATTGGAAAATTTGCTAAATAAAGAAAGACGTGAGGTGTCAAGGTTTTTAAAGTATAAATTAAACAATTTTCTAGGTTACCCTTTTATTAATTAAAACATTAAACAAAGTGGGTCGCGTAGAACTGACCATCAAACACTGACAAATTTATTAAAAAGAACACAATTTAAAGAAAAAAAGATACTAAAAGAAGTGAGATAGTAGGAGTAGTAAGGGTAGTAGAGGTGAAGTCAAGTAAAAAGTTAAAGTTTTAGTTAAGCTCCTGTACGGGCTACCCCTAGTGGGGGGTATGCCCGTACTAAATTAGTTAGTTAAATAATTCCTGTAGTCTTATAATGAAAGGAAGAAACTCGTGAGGTCTTTCCTTCCCCCAAATCTTCAAGTATTTAAGTCCCATGTCAACAAACTCCCTCTTACTTCGCTTAAGACACCCACGGTACTTTAGTATTTAGGCTTTTAGTCTTCGTGGTTTGTCCAAAGATTAAAAAAGAACAGTAGAAGCTACTAAACAAGAAATATATCGGTTTTTAAGTTGACTCAATCAACGAAAGAGACAGAAGAATCAGATGACGAGGTTGGGGATGATAAGGATGATTAACCATTACTCACTCTATTACGTGGTCCATTCTAACTCTGACTAGTTTAAAAAAAAACGTTTGTGTTTTTTTTTTATATATTTTTACAGTTTTGAAATAAAAATAAACTTGTATTATAGAAGGAACAGTTTCAAAATGTAAATTCGGTGCTCTTTGATAAGAAAAAAATAACAAAAAGTTTAAAGCAAATAAATCGGCATGCTTGTCTTCGCGGCCGCCTTTGCTATATTTCTTTTATGATATGCCGGTTGATGCATCAGCTGGCATTATGGGATAGAAATTAATTTTTTGGTCAAAATTCTGAAACTTACCAATCTAACTTAAAATGGGGAGCTTTTTACTGGAAAAATATTATAAATTCTTACAAATGCTTTTTGGAAACCTAAAACTTATTATATGTTATAAATTTACACCCCCTTAACATTATTATTTTTTATTGTACAAAATAAACTAAAATGTCAGCCTCTTTGGTTAATTGGGTAGTATTCTAATCAGTAATTCGATGATTATTATCTTATATGATATACAGGATACGACAATAGGTATGATTTTTTAAATGGAATACCCTGAATATTATATCACCACCAAAAAATCTTTTAAAATGCTTTAAAAAATACTACATTTGATCTGTCTTTCTCAATTAGTTTCGAAAGATGACCATCTAAATCTGAAAAATAATTTTAAATTATTCTTAGAAGCGTAATAGAGATACAGTTTCCCCACTTTTTTATTTTTTAACGTATAAAATAAATAAAAACACTTTTTGTTGGGTAGATTCTGTAGAATCCATATCTTTCATCAGAATGCTTTTATCTTTTAGGATATACAGTGTAGGACAAAACATATTAAATTTTAAAATGGAAAACCTTGTAAATTATAAAAAAATCTTGTATCTGTCCTTACACTCAGAAGTAGCAAAAAGTAGAAAGGCAATTGTAAGTACAAAAACTGATAAAGAAAGAGGTAAAAAATCTTTGACAAAAGTAGCGAGACTTCGCGAGGCTGCATCGGAAACACAACAATAGCTCTTATTATTTAAACTATTTTACTTTTGTTAGTAAACAAGGCTAATATTAAACTAAGTAGATTAAATGTTGTATATTTATGTTTACTTAAAATACATTTTCAAGTTTCTTATTACCCCAATAGAAGTCGTCATATCCTTTTATAATTTTGTGTACATGTAGTTTGGAGTATCTACTTTGAAATACACAGCATGAGCCATTTAAATTTCAAAGTTGCTTTTTGGCAAAAATAAGGGATTTCTATCCCATAGTTTATCGGCGCGTCGCTGTAAAGGATAGCGGCCTTTATGTTTTTTTGTATTATTTTCAAAGGGTACCGAATTTGCGCTTTTAAAATGTTCTTACTATACTTAAAAAGCTGTTTTTATTTTTACAAGTTACCAATGATACCGGTAGTATTACGTAATATTATCGATAATTCTACGTCCCTATGCATACGTATTCATTTTTTATATCTTAAAAAGTAAAAGAGTTATAGAAAAATTACTCTTGAGAACCATCAGGTATATTTAAAAAAAATATATTAATGTTCTTTTTCTTTTGTTTTAGGTAAGTTCCATTGACAGCTATTTGGTTAACATAATAATTTTTAAAGCGTGAGGGTAAGTCAAACTTTACCTTGCAGCAAAATATTGAGTTACTAATTTATTTTAAATTATAAAATGTTAAAGGCGTTACATATAGGTACTGATTTTTTATTTTTGCCAAAATTTAAATAAATAAAACAAAACAAAAAACAGATTATTTATTTTGATGAAAAAACACATTAAAAAGAAGGATTACGATAGTACGATAGTGTATAAGCTTAATCCTTTGGTACTTGTCAAAACTGGGTGACATAATTGGTTTTACATCTAAAAATCCGGCACCCATGGTACATTTTTAGGTTTCATATAAACCGTGGTGTGCTGAGAAAGATACAAAAATAGAGAGATTTTGAACCTCTTATTTTGCAATTCCGTTGTGGTTAACGTTATTCTGAGTCTGCGTAGTAACGCAAACATGATCCGTTATCGTTATTAACCATATCGGACTCCTTTAATTACGGATGAATACCAAAGAGCTTATCGTTATCGTTATCGTTATTGTTAAACTGCGTGGTTGCCGGATTGTATAATTTTTAATATCAATTATTTAAGAAGGTTGACATTTTAATGCCGTATTAATTAAAATATCATTGATACATAGGCTCTAATTAGCGAAAAATCCATAGCAGTAAAAAAATAAAATAGTGTAAAGAAATTAAAACGGACTTGCATTTTTACGGATGTTTTAATTCAGTAATTAATTTACATGTTACAATCTGGCACACTTGCTTTTATTCTACTACCAAACCTAACCTTACTTTTTGTGTTTTGCTTATACTGTATTGTTTACATCTACTTTAAAAAACAAAATCAAGAGAACTATTTACATATATTTAAATATCAATATATTACTTATATTACCACAGGTAAAAATAAGTTTATGTGTCGAAAGCGCAGACGCAACATAAATTTCTTAAAAGAGGCTGCAGAATCTCTGTCTAAAACTGCTGCCGTAATCGTTATGTTTAATAACGATAACGTCTGTTATTTTAAGAGGTGCAAAATGTCTCTAATAAGTCACCTAAATACCCTTAACTTTCTACTTTTTGTAACTTCTTTTTAACTTGGGCTAAATTATCGTTCTTTCAGTGCTTTTCTAAAAAATAAAGTAATGAAAAAGATTTTACAAAATCCAACCAACATTAATCAAATTTCGTATTAAATAAAAAATATCATTGAGTCGTAATTTTAATTTACTTACTAATTTTTCGTCGTAAAGAACTGCGAGGGCACTTTTTATTTTATTTTTTTGTTTAAACCTTGAAAAGCTGTTAAATTTTTACGTAATTTATAACTGTCTTATATTGGATGTTGCATGTAAGCATCCTTGTAACAAAACCGTTTAACATAATTTTTTTTATATATTTATTTGGATATAATATCATAAGCGGGAAAATTTTGCTGGCAAAATATTTCGATTGTATAAAAGTCTGTTGCTTGGCAATTTCGTAAATGACATTTACAACAAAATCACGAGCTATCAAGCAAGTGGTTTTGATTAAATGTCATAAACGAAATTACCAAAAAGCAACAAACTTGAATGAAACATTTTGCCTAAAAATGTTTCTCTCGTATGGTATTTGACGAGACTACTTCACAAGAATTACAAGGAAGTATTTAACAATTAATTTACATATAAATCAACAATAGTTTTTGGGACCTTTTTAACACGCTTTTATTAGCTTGGGTTGTATGTATGTATGTATGTATGTATGTAACGGAATCTTTTAGCTTAATTCTCACCAACTTCCAGCGATTCGATTTCTTTGAAACTTTGCACACGTATCAAGGACCCACGACAATGCAATAATCTGCAAACAGTATCCCGTTATCCTGATTAGGATCGCCAGGCTAAATAAATTCCTTTATAGATTTTCTGTAGGAGAGTAACAGAGAAAGAGCTAGTGCGCGATCTGCGCAAGCGTGCAGTTTCGGACATACTCTCAGCATAAGGCTGACAGAAACTTGTTCGGAGTAGTTGCGTTCTGAAACCCCATGCAACAGTGAAGCTTTAAATGAAATGATTAGATTACGAAATAGTTCGTGAAACATTTCAATATTACATGTCCGCAGAAAACTAATACGTGGGGTGCTTAATATATTAAATGGTATAATTATTTCATTTGTAAATATCTATGAGGGAAAAGTTATGAAAAAATAGTAAAATGCACCCCACGCTTTTTACTCTGAAGTGAATTATTCTGTTATTATCTTAAATTTTATTATAATTCTATTTTGAGGTATATAATTATGATTCATTGTTTGTCCTTTTATTACTGTAATACAAACTCTTTGTAATGAAAAATTATTTTCTAACTTTTAGTTAGTAGAAGCAGGTAAGAAACATATATGTTCTTAACAAGGGTGTCAGACGTAACCTGATACCTTGGACGCCCCTTACTTTTTACTAAAAATAACTGATAATCTGTTGTTTGACATTACTTTTGCAAAATTATTTTACTGGTAAAATATACACCCTTAGGTATCATAATCAGTAGAGGCGCGTTCAAGGAATCAGTTCCAATAACCTAAAATAAACGGTTTCCGAGAAAAACAACTTCAACATTTATGTACGTTTAATTCGAAAATTCTGATTTTTAAAATTAACAACGAACCTTGAAAACAAACGCTTTGATTTACATGAAAAATTAGTTATTACATTGTATTATAAGTTTTGACAGATAAAGTTATTAAAAAATAACAAAACCTTTTTCAGCATCCTGTATCCCCCGTAAATTTTTGATTTTTCGAAAAAATTGTATAGAAGTTTCAATTCAACAAAATAAAATTATTTTGCAACTGTCTACACAACTAAAAAATATTACCATTATTTAATTTCAACCAAAATATTATTTAACTCGTCTTTTATTTTCAAATTAAACCTAACCCAATCCGCATCATATCAAAACGCATTTGTTTATCGCTCCGCCGAATTAATTCGTTTTGCCAATTTTGTTTAAATTCGCAATATGTCCAAATTTTTTCCGGACGGCGATAAATATTAACAATAAAAATTAATTTGCTGTCCAAACAATTTATTTATATCTGTTGAAATTAATCGAGTTTCGTAGTAGATTGTCAAATGATGAATTTACTACCTACAGTATACAGGGCGTCTAGTAACTCTACCGAAAAACTTTCATCAAAAATAAGACAAAAACTTTAAATTGAATTATGTGCTTAACGTCTTAATTCATTTATATATTTTTAAAAATACCTTTTTTTATAATAACGTTCATACCAGTTTACAGACAGTTCCACGCTACTAGAAACATAGGCAGGGAACTGATGAATTTACTTCTGCCCGCTTTGATTGCTAAACGTATCCGTATGATTACTTAAACAAAATCTTAGTTTGTAATAAAAAGCATTCCATTGCCAATACAATGTTGGACAGTAGTAAATTCATAAAATCCCTGACTATGTTTCTAGTAACGTGAACCTGTCTGTATATGTTTTTAAAACACTTGGGGACTTTTCCGTGGTCAGTTTTGCTCGAGCAAAACTGACCATAAATTACATTTAGGACCAAAAGACACAAAAAAACCTTTGCTTATTTAAGACACTACTCTTTCATTCTTAAGAAAATCGCTAAAAAATATTCAATAAACTGATGAAAATACATTGTGGTTTATGATTTAGATGTCGCTCAGATGGGTTTCTAAAAATAGTTGTAGTGCAGGAAGGGAAAAAAGCGCATTCACCATTTTAGCAAAATTGAAAATACCCAACTATCAAAAGTCTAAGTAAAAAGTCTTAATATCTTAACTTACCTAACTTTTATACACCAAATCAATCTTACTATCTTTTAATGCAGCAAATTTATCAATTATATATTCATAAAATGGTTAAGTTTTTATCAGTTCCTGTAGAAGCTCCTTTTGAATTGAAATATTGGCCAAAGATAAAAGTCTATTTTGGGATTTAGTGTTTCTAAAGAAAGTTTTTAAACGCTTAAGACAAGAAAAACTCCGTTCCACTGACACGCTTGTCGACGATATCGTTAAAATTAGCGAAAAAAGTTTATACGCCACGGTAAAAATGTCTTTATTTGCGCCAACTTGTTTCACTAACTGCATCAGCGTAGGTAGACCTTAGGGTGGAATACTTGGTCCAGAGAGAGTTCGGACTGTATTTTTCCGACTTAAAATAATAAAGTTTGTTAAACATATGTATTAAAATAAAATCAATAACTTACCAGTTCCTGAAAATATGCCATTAAAACGGTTTCGGTTATTTGAAGAATTGCGTTCGCATCTTTCCAAATACCAAATATGCCATACTCCCGATCATACTGTTGCCTTGATTTAACTGGAAAAAGATTTTCGGTCGCTTTTATGGCCTTTTCTCTTATATTTTGTGGAATTTCTTCCATTCTGAGCAAATCGTTAAATAAAAAATGCCAACTGACTAACTGATAGAAACATCAAAGTCAAACTTAACACCAGTCATTATCTACTTACGTATACAGGTACAGGTGCAACTTATTTTTATATTGCGAATAAATATTGTAATTAGTCATTGAAAAACTCTTTTTGGATAAAACACAGCATTGTATGCACCACGGGCTTTACTGGACTATAATGCCCATCAGGTCGAAATCTTTTCGACTTTTAGGGCATTATAGTCCTAGTAACGCCCTTGATACATAAATAGCTATTAATCCCAATATATAAGTTAATCGTAGGTTTCTACCTAAAATTTGTGTAATTCAACAAAATAAAATAATTTCGCAACTGCCTACATAACTAAACATTATTACCATCATTTAATTTCAACCGAAATATTAATTGACTCGTCTTTTATATCCGAATTGAACATGAACCAATCCGCATCATATCAAAACGCATTTGTTTATCGCTCAGCCGAATTAATTCGTTTTGCCAATTTTGTTAAAATTCGCAATATGTTCAAATTTATCCCGACGGCGATAAATATTAACAATAACAATTAATTTGCTGTCCAAACAATTTATATATATCTCTTGAAATTGATCGAGTTTTGTAATGGAATGTCGACTGATGTATTTACTGTATATAAATATCTATATAACATTTAATCTGATTCGTCTGTGACATGCTAATGATTATTTCTATTCATTTAATTTGTAATTAGTTAACATAAACATTATTTACATTATAATTATGCGTATTTTTAATTATAGGAAACATAAAAATCTCAAACGGAAAATCAAAAACCAAATGTTAAATATTACTACAGAAAAATTAGTCAAATAAAAGCAGGAACCTCGGAATGAGAGATAGTTAACTATAAACGTGTAACACGTAACAACGTGTTATGGACGAAACACCCAAATTAAATAAGTTTCCGTTTATGGTCGTGAACTTATGACCGCAACGCGTCGTGGTCATTTAGAAGCGACCACAACGCGAAGTGGATGGCTTAAATCAACCGAACACCGGATTCTTCCTGTCTTAACTAGTTTCCTTAATGCGGTGCACCACGTTTGTACTTTAGTTGTTAGTTTGACTTCAAGCAGAGTGAGTCGTTTTAAATCCCAGATGTTGACAGAGGCAGGCTAGCGCCAAGAAATGTTTTGGCTGTGGTTTTAAGTGTACATGAGTCTGGTATGTACCAACTAGGCACTAAAGAAGGTGTACTGGAGCAGAATGTATGGTCGAAATGAGTTTACTTTTGCTGATTCCAACTTTATTGATCATTTGGATGTCCCAAGCAATTCATTAACTTTAAGAAAAGCTTCGGCTTTATCTTCAGGCTCCAAACAAGTATTGGTGTTATGTCATTATAAGCGTTATTGTAACACTAATAAATGTCATTGCCGTTCTAAGTAAGTACTATGCAACTCCAAGTGCCACAACAGTAGCTCTCGTAAGAACAAATAATTTGTTCAATCTACAATTAAGTCGTTTATCTATTTTAGATAAAATTTACTTATTTTAGTTGTTTAAAACTATTATTTTTGCTAGTTCTTTACTTGTTTAAAATTACGAAGTACCTATTATTTTCATGTTTAGGAATATTTCCAACTTTTGAACTACATTCTGTTTTATGTTAACTAAATCTTAAGTTATGTATTTATTTTTAAAATATATGAAGCTTTCACTATATTTTAAGGTGTTTAAGTATGTGGTCTCTTTTAATAAATAATTCACCGTTTTATGGTCGTTCTTCAAACGAACAGAATGCGTTGTGGTTGCTTCTAAAATGAACATAACGCGATGCGGTCATGAATTCACGACCATAAAACCAAAAACTATTTAATTTCGGTGTTTGGTCATTTACCTTAGTCCATAACGCGTAGTGTGCGTTATTTTCTCTCAATGAACATTTTCGATATTTGTGCGTAACATATATAGATTGAAACCTTTGTATTGTAAGTAACTTAATATTAAATATTTTTTTTTTTAAAGGAGTCATAACTTTTATTATATTGTGTAAGAGAAGAACAGTTCTTCATAATAAATAAAAGTTTTAATTTTCTTAAAATGTTAAATAAACTTTTAATTTTGTTCTGGAGAAAAGCCAAATAACATTTTGTTTAACCTTAAAAAATATATTTTTCTTTGCTAATTTTAAACAAACTATTAATATCTTAAAAACTATAAGGTTTAAAGATGAAGTATAATCAACAAGAAGATTAAGAAATAAGTGTTAAGTTTAAACTTAAGGTTTAAGACAGTGGTTTTTATTTAAAATATTGATTTTTTTACTGCCCAAAGTTCTGTGGCACTTTTTATTTTTACGCTGAAAGGATATATCGTAGGGTGTCCGCGACTACAGATTTTCGAAGGTCAAAGGTCAAAAAACGTTTTTACACATTTATTGCAAATATCCCATTTCCTATGAGTTTATTGCTATTTGTATTAGTATTGTAGATGATTAAATTCTCCAAAACATTTTTAAAAATATTTTTAACCATTTTTGAGGAAGAGGGCGGAGTACGCACAGTGTTTAACTATATATAGTAATATTGAAGGTCAATCTTATTTATACCAAATACTTCCTAACTAGGTAAAAGGAAAATAATTAATTTTTCATTATTATATTTTATAACAAAAATAGGAATAATAAGGACTGCAAGTTCCAATTTTAGTTTTCTTCTTCTGCTTCTTTACCATCGTCTTCTAGTCGCTGTAAAATGTCAAATTTCCTATTTACGAAAATACGTCATTTGGTATATCTATCTTTAATAGTTTTTGAAATATGACTACTTATTTAGACAAAATATTATTTGGCTTTTCTCCAGAATAAAATTTAAAAGTTTATTTAACATTTTAAGAAAATTAAAACTTTTATACATTATGAAGAAACAATTCTGCTCCCACATGATATAATAAAAGTTATTATTGCTTTAAAAGAAATAAAATAATGAAATATTCAATATTAAGTTACTTACAATACAAAGCTTTCAATCTATAAACAAAGGTTCATTGGCACTCGGTTGAAATCATTTTAATGCAATAAAATAAAATCTTAACAAGCTTTGTATTGTAAGTAACTTAATATTGAATATTTCAT
Source organism: Listronotus bonariensis (assembly GCA_014170235.1). NCBI lineage: Eukaryota > Metazoa > Arthropoda > Insecta > Coleoptera > Curculionidae > Listronotus > Listronotus bonariensis. The sequence goes on along the minus strand of JACEGR010002667.1, from coordinate 6,610 downwards.
TATTTTATTTCTTTTAAAGCAATAATAACTTTTATTATATTATGTGGGAGCAGAATTGTTTCTTCATAATGTATAAAAGTTTTAATTTTCTTAAAATGTTAAATAAACTTTAAATTTTATTCTGGGGAAAAGCCAAATAATATTTTGTTTAAATTTAATCTCCCAGAAAACAAATAAAACATAAAAATACTTTATTATATGGCTAAACATTTTTTACTATTCTTTTATCTGGTTAAGATACCTAATAGGTGTATCTTTTACCAGTTATTTTTTTCAAAAGTAATGTCAAACTCTAAAATGTCCATCAGACATTTCATTTTTAATTTTTTCAGTTTTATAACAAGTTTATAAGTTTTTAGGTAAACTGTTTACCACATTTTTGGTAAACTATTTACCACATTTTTGAGACGCAACCATTGGCCCAGTTCTCGTCTGGCGTTGTTAAGATTTTATTTTATTGCATTAAAATGATTTCAACCGAGTGCCAATGAACCTTTGTTTATAGATTGAAAGCTTTGTATTGTAAGTAACTTAATATTGAATATTTCATTATTTTATTTCTTTTAAAGCAATAATAACTTTTATTATATTATGTGGGAGCAGAATTGTTTCTTCATAATGAATAAAAGTTTTAATTTTCTTAAAATGTTAAATAAACTTTTTAAATTTTATTCTGGAGAAAAGCCAAATAATATTTTGTTTAAATTTAATCTCCCAGAAAACAAATAAAACATAAAAATGACTACTTATATCTGAAAAAGAGTAGATATATTTTTCAATATACCTAGCCAAGACTGAGATGTAATGGGAAATGTATCCAGATTTAAATGGCCATATTTTCAAAACTGTTAAAGATAGATATGTCAAATTTGGTATTTTTGTAAAGCTTTTTAAAAAACCTTTTTCTTTGACTGTTAAAGAAAAATGCAGTTTTTCAATCGTTAACATAAAGATAAAGTGCTCTATTCTAGTACACCACATAGAGTGTGAAAAAATAACGTTTTTACCACTTCAAAGCTCTTTTCACACTTTACATTAGTATTATGTTTCTCAGCTCAATTTATGCAATGTAACAGTAAACGCGACATCAACTGAACCAAACGATCACGTTACCTTTGATTTAGTCATTATTTACTTTAGTTTATGTGTCACTAGTTTTAAAATTTAATAGTTTGCAAATAAATTTAATAAAAATTATTGAAAATTAATAGTAATAATGAATTTGGATGACTAAGAAATTAAAAGATGTTTATACTGTTTTAGTATTATTTCTACAAAAAGTAAGTACATACAATTTTCTAAAATTAAATCGTAATGACATAGTTATAAAGAAAATAATTGTCTTTTAAAAATAAGAACGCTATGATTTTTTGCAATATATTGTCTGTGCCGCAGAAACTTAAAACTAATAAATTTAAATAAATAAAATATGTACACACTTGTTATTTGGGAATTATTTTTTTACATAAATTACTTTTTTTCAAAATAAAAAATAGCCACGCTTAAGAATGTCAAAATGACGTTTTTTAAAAACAATGTAACTCTCCGATTTCTTTACGTCACTCTCAAATTGTCAGATTAGTGGAATATACACTGTTGAGCATGCAACTAACTCACCCTATCTTAATCTGACACGTTCGAAAATTTCTGATGAATATATTTTTGTTTTAGACGTTCGGCCCTGTATACGGGGCTAATATTTGGTGGAGGTATTTAACGAAATTTCACGAAATTAATGCTGGAGTGCCTCAGGGTAGCACCAACTTTGTTTCTTCTTCACATCAACGACCTTCTTTCTTCCACAACCAATCCCATTCATAGTTATGCTGACGATAGTACCCTTCACTCCACTTTTCAGGTTCCCAAACCAATCTCTCAACTCGACTTGGAAAGCAAACGCAGGGCGATGCAGATAGCTCTTTCACAGGATCTCAATTTGATATTGGATTGGGGCGCCAAAATCACGTTCAATTTAATGCATCCAAAACACAGTCATGTTCCTTGTCGCGAAAAACATCATCAAACACTTATCCTTTGCTTATGAGAGGCCAGGTTTTGCAGAGCAGGGACACATTTAACCTTGTGGACGTCACATTTGAGAATAACCTTAACTGGCATAAACACATTGTATCTGTAGCCACCGCGGCTTCAAAAAAGCTTGGATTTCTTTTCCGAGCCAAAAGTATTTTTCTCCTTCCAATTTATACACTTTGTATGTGTCCCAAATTCGACCCTCTCTGGAATATTGTTCTCATGTCTGGGGAATGGCATCCCCTACAACCCTCAGCATTCTTGATGCCATTCAAAGAAGGGCTGTTCGTCTTATTAATGATCCTTTACTTACTCAAAGACTTCCTTCTCTTGCCCATCGTCGAGCTGTGGGAGATCTATCGCTGTTCTATAGATACTTTTACGGCATCTGCTCCGACGAATTATCCAGTATAGTCCCTCCTCTTGCAGCTCCCAACAGAGAAACTCGTGGTGCCGCGCGTATGCATCCCTATACTATTCAACTGGACAGGTGCCGAACTTTCCATTTCGTTCGTTCTTTTATCCCTAGAGTTTCCAGACTGTGGAACCTGCTGCCAGCGGAGGTCTTTCCTTCCCCCAAATCTTCAAGTTTTTAAGTCCCGTGTTAACAAACTTCCTCTTACCCTGCTTAAGACACCCACGGTACGTTAGTATTTAGGCTTTAAGCCTTCGTGATTTGTCCAAAGATGAAAAAAAGTATCCTCCGGTATATTTTTCTGCCGCGCTGTAGTAACTTCAGAAATCCCTCTTGGGCTCCCCCTACCATAATGTATTGATGTATATTTGTTTCTTTTTTATGCTCGAAAGATAGTAGATGAAAAAGTATAAAACTTTTATACAGGACGTTTTCATCTATCCTTCTTGGTTATAGTAAAAAGTGGGTGGCAAAATGTTATATAGTGGTCTAGTTGTCTTGGACCAGGTAGTTAACAGAGCCTGGTGGAAGTTTGTTACACACACACAACTAACCAGAATGCAATTGAAGATAATAACAATCAAAACAATGAAGAAGATATAGGAGGTGCAGTTGTTCAAGAAACAATAAATCAGAACACAATAAACGATAATGGAACCGACACTTTCAGCAATGAAGAGGAGAAAGAATATGGAGTTGTTCCAGATACAAGGCGAAGTTCAAGATTAATCAAACCTCCTTGTAGATTGAACCTTTAAAAAAAGGGGGCATGTTATATAGTTGTCTAGTTGTCTTGGACCAGGTAGTTAACAGAACCTGGTGGAAGTTTGTTACACACACACACTAACCAGAATGCAATTGAAGATAATAACAATCAAAACAATGAAGAAGATATAGGAGGTGCAGTTGTTCAAGAAACAATAAATCAGAACACAATAAACGATAATGGAACCGACACTTTCAGCAATGAACAGGAGAAAGAATATAGAGTTGTTCCAGATACAAGGCGAAGTTCAAGATTAATCAAACCTCCCTGTAGATTGAACCTTTAAAAAAAAGGGGCATGTTATATAGTTGTCTAGTTGTCTTGGACCAGGTAGTTAACAGAGCCTGGTGGAAGTTTGTTTACTGTCAGATTTGATATTTGATAATTTTGTACTTTTGTGTACTTAATAAAAACCATTTTCTACAAGCTGATATTTATTCATTACACAAAATATAAATGAAAACCCTGTACATTTTACAAAAATCCAAATTAGGAAAAAACACGTGTTCAACTTCCGCTTTTCCATCAAACTTTTACGGTCGCAGGCTTAACGCAAATGGACAAATAAAAATTTTCCAGTTTTAAACATGCAACGACAAATGTGCCATCGTAAAAACAGTTTTTAGGCTAAATATCTAAAAATAGAGAAATTAGTGTCATAGCAACGTAATTGGACAATGGACAAGTTGATTAAAACTGAAATGTTTGGGGTAAAAAATATTTTTTTCCCTTAATTTAAATTAACGTAAATATTGTTTTTATATTACTTTGATCTCGTATACCCGATGGTGCCTTGCCACACTGACCATAAAAATCCATGTAAATTTTAATAGCTTTAAATAGCAGCACACACACACCAAATTCCCAAGCAGCAAGCTGACGTCTTATTAACGTCTCTTTTAGTCATTTTTGATCACATTTGGTCAGCAAAGACGTCATAAGATGACGAAAAAATGACGTAAATTGACCTCTTTAAGTCACAGATAAAAACGTCCCGTTTATTACGTCATAATGACGTCTTTAAGATGACGAAAAATTGACGCATATACTTTTTTAAAAGCCAAAATGATACGATATTTTGTTTAAAAATTGAAATAGGAAAAAACTCCTTACTGCTTTCAATTTCCTTGCACTGTAAGGTTGCATCTCTCGGGACACTGTCCAACCTGGAGATGCAGATCTTTACACTAGTCGAAAATATTTATTTTAAAGCTAATTGAGATAACCCAGCAGACCGGTCTCGACCTATTTTGGTCTCATCGGTACGGTTTAGGCGATAAGAAGATGTTGAATAAACGTAGTAGTTTATTTTCCATTACGCCATCTATCGGTAGAGTTTTTCCCATTTCAATTTTGTAAAATTATTGGTCCTATTTTTCGGGCATATAATATTTCAGTTGGATTTTGACACGCATCATTTAATGTCACAAAAATTTTTAGCGGGTTCTCTAAACACGACGTCATTAGATTTTTATGAACTAGTATAACGAAAAAATTACGTCAAAAGACGTCACTTCAACGACGTCATTAAAATGACATTAAAATGATGTCAAAATTTTGGTCTGAAGACGTCCTTTGACCAAAAATGACTTAAAAATGACGTCATAAGAACGTCAGCTTGCTGCTTGGGTTTTGTTATTTTCCAATAGGCTAAATAAATTGTATTTTAGAGAAACTATTTGTAAAATTATTGCATACCTGATGCACAAGATGACAAACCAGAACGGCAGGCCAGTACAGACGTCTATGTTATACCATCCGTGGTTTACAGAATGACAAATTAGATTTGGCAAACTGCAGACCACGATCCTTGGTTGCAAGATACCAAACAAGATTTGGCAAATTATTAGCCGGCCGACAGCAGTCCAGTACAGATGTCTATGTTATACGATCCGTGGGTTTGCAAGATGGCAGACCAGATTTGGCAAACCACTGACCGGCGACTGCTGGTGACCATCGGCCGGCGAACTGCCGACCAGTACCGATGTCTATGTTACACCATACGTGGCTTTCAGGATGGCAGACCAGATTTGGCACATCACTGACCGGCGAACTGCGGACCACGATCGGTGGTTTTGCAAGATGACAGACCATTGGCCTGCGAAATGCCGATCAGCATAGATGTCTATGTTACACGATACGTGGCTTTCAGGATGGCAGACCAGATTTGGTACATCACTGATCGGCGAACTGCGGACCACGATCCGTGATTTGCAAGATGGTAGGCCATTGGCCTGCATAATGCCGACCAGTACAGACCTCTATGTTACACGATACGTGGCTTTCAGGATGGCAGACCAGATTTGGCACATCACTGACCGGCGAACTGCAGACTTTCTATCCGTGGTTTGCAAGATGGCAGACCATCGGCCGGCGAACTGTCAACCAGTACAGACGTCTATGTTACACAATACATGGCTTGCAGGATGGCAGATCAGATTTGGCACATGACCGGCGAACTGCGGACCACGATCTTATATATAATCACCGATTAGTTTATCAATTATGTACCAATTTTAGAAACTCCTTTGGTTTCATTAAAACTAAGCCAAAATCTGATATTTGAGAGAAATCAAGGAAATTCCTCAAATTTTAACTGCACGTACATTTATTTCTTATACTTCATATTAAAAGTTTTATTATTATTAATAATTTTTAACTTTTTTTATTTTTTTTAATTCGGTTTATTTTTTGATATTTAAAGAGTAAAATCCAGAAAATATAAAGTTAAAATAATTATTATATTAAACTAAAAAAATTATCCCAGCAACGATGTTTACAACTGATCCCAAATCAAAATCAGAGCATGTTTTTCGCAGTATCAATAAAACCGGCTTATTTTTGATCCTTTCTTAAATGAAACGTCGGAAACACTTAACATTTTTAGGGTGAAATTTAATAAATGAGTTGATAAAATTAAATGTTTTCTTAAGATCATTAACCCGAAAAGTTAATTTCAAGAGAAAATATGTCGACAAAAAAATTAATCTGCAGTTTTTTTTTTTTTGGCATAGGAGGCTAGAAACCTAAATAGCAATATAAGCTTGGTATTTAGTTTTTGTCTTAAGTAAGGAAAAAGAAAATTCTATATTAGGACTAATTTTTTAGTGTTTGGGAGGAAAAGAGGGAAATCTCCACAGGCAGTAGGTTCCATAGCAAGCGTAGCCGGATTTTTTTTCACATTGGGTAGATTTTGTGAGAAACCTATAATACCATCATGTAACAAGCAAATTATATTTTCTTAATAATCGTTGAAAAAACATAAATAATAATGGACAGTCATGATCAAATTAGAGTTTAACTTTATTGTAGTATTTTTTTATATATTTTTTTCTTGCAAAGTTAAACCCACTGTTAATATAAAAATATATGCAATATTTGATAAAACTAGAGCAAAC